>KN883902.1:48939-59594 GCA_000934455.1 Apostichopus parvimensis
CCCCTCCCCCGTATCACTCTAACGCCAATTGGCCCCTCCCAAACAAAGGCCCTGGATCCGCAAGTGACTACCTTACAACTCTTGTCAAAACAAAGAAGTTAAACGTTCTTAAAGTCAGTTTCGTTTTGGTCTTAACAACCCACGTATTTCCAGTATTTCCAACTTCTCAGCAGTAGTGAAAATGTCAAAAATATAGAAAAGTTGATAATTGGGGACCTGTTTGGTCCTTATTGTAGTTTCTGGTTTAGGAAAATACTAACATAGTTTTAGGGAATGAAGTAACATGTGCACAGAATATATTTACGTTTGTTCACATTATGTTAATTTCCACTGAATAACAATGAAATTCTTGAGTATTCATTTCAGTTTATACGTTTGGTTTAGTAAAACGGAAAAGTAGAATGTAATTAGTGACTTTAGCTACACTTGATGAACATGATACTGATTGAACATTGTTTGATAGTATTACATACATAGCAACCTCCCGTTTAATAGTTAAATATAAGACAAAGTATACAGTTTATATAAGATATAAAACTAAAACTGTTAGCAAACTTCTAAAAATCTGTGAAATATAATGTGTAAAAGTAAGTGGGTCTGACGTTTCGAAGCTGAATAACAAGTAACAGTAACTACAAGGGACAAAATACAAGCACAGAATACAGATAAGTTAATGAGCAGGATGAACACAAAAGAGATTGATGTATAGGATTAGTTGACAAAGGGTGGAGAGAAGATTGAAACCAACAGGGGAAGAGGGGAGGTAGGAGATAACACTGTAGAGGGACAAAGAGAAGATTATGGGAAGAGGGTAGGGAATAAACTGTAGTCGTAATAGATCAGCAGAGAGAAATTGTTAATGCAACGCCTTCGCACCATTCAACCTCATGGGCTCAACATTTAGGAAGGACATGACTACCCTTTCTTCTGCCCCCCCCCTCCATCTCTCCTTGTTCCCCTTCTGTCACCCCTCTCCTAGCTCTCTTCTACCCTCTTTTCTCCACACTTCCTGTATTTGTCCTCTGTATATAAAGTTAGGTCCGGTGGAATAGGCATACGTTAATGTAAACGCCTGGAGAGTATGTGCTATTTCAGTTTAGCGAAATGTTCATATCATGTCTTCTGATTTCATTAGTCAGTACGTTAACCGTTCATGATCACTCTCTCGTCTTCGGCTCAGTAGAGTCTGCCGAAGAGAATGGCTCCAAGGGATAGGAGGTCTGTGGACTCTTAAAGATTCCGCATTATATCAGCCTGTTCTAAAATATGTTGAGTGTTGGGGCTGTATCTACATTCTCTGTTTAGCTAATCGATGTTTTCCAAACTCTATTGAAATATGAGTTCCTCCAGTCTAATCGTACTGTTGCTGGTCTTATCTTTCTATTACAATTCCCTCAGGTTTTGCTATCACTTATAATTTCAACAAAGTCATCAAATTTCCTTCTTTGTGTTATATCATCAAACGTAATAAGGTCCTGGCGCATAATGTGTTACTCTCTTGTCGTCAATCTTAGTTCTTTCATCATAGGATTTGTTTTCTATTCCTGGTATTATCGTCATTCTTCGTTGTAGTGTGAAACCTCTAGATTCTTGGCACGAATTGTAGGAATGGCGTTCAAAAAGAACAAAACGTTTACTTCAACCGCTCATCACGTGTATGCATCATCGCAGATATGATGACCGTGTGTTTGTTTTGGTTTTCAAGAGTTTTGTTAGAATAACAATAAACGTAGAGAGCTCCTAAGATTTAACCTGCGTGAACAGTGTAGCAGTCCACGCTAATGTGAAAATACAGTTCATAAATATATTTATTACGTCTTTGTGTTTTATGTAGGCCTATCAGTTTCATTGTTAACCCCTATTTCCAGGGGCGTCAATCACGGGTGACAGGGAGACAAGGGGACACACTACCGCCCGCTTTCGGAAAGGTGGGGGACACAATATCAAATATCACCCAAATGTAGTGTTTGAATCGTGCAGGCGCTAGGCCTATCAGGCTCATAATGACTCGTGTATCTCATAAAAGGAGTTTAAACATTGTACTATGAGATTGGTACTGGTTATTAAAGTTTCATGTCTCATCTGTTGAACCTCCTACGAAAATTAAAACTTTTCTACGGGTTGAAATAAACAAAAGCCCGCAGCATTCGCTACTCCCCTTTCCAGTATATTATTTTTTATATTTTACAGTATGTTGTACTATTACGTATAAGCAACATCACACTACATGTAAATGATATTGTGCATTCATTTTGGTTAGCAATGTCACTCATGACAGTTTCAAGTATACTTGAGTTAATTACATATTTCATAGAAGTTTTGAGCCTGGTGCTAAGCTGCTAGTCATGTTGTTGTAATAACCATGTTACTCATTACGAGCCTATATCTCAACTTCTAGTTTAGCAGTAACATATTTTTTCACAAAATATTACATTTGTGCTTTAGTTAGCTGATGCCAAGTACAGGGCGGTTGCCTGCGGAGGGGAGGGACACGATTCTTGGCATATGTTTTTAGGAACGGCGTTCAGAAAAAACACAAGGCTTACTGTAACCGTTCATCACGTATATGCACAATTGCGGATACGATTGCTGTGTGTTTAGTCATAGTCATGATCATACGGTTGCAGTCTCTATGGAAGGGGACTTGGGTTGGGAGTGGATCAAGTTGTTTACTTAACCAGGTTCTGTCTTGTGTGACTTTTCTTCAAAAGTGCAAGACCAATTGAACAGTGGTGTAACTATAATTTTTCATCTGGGGGATAAGGGGGGCAAACAGTTCGAGAGCGGGGGGGGGGGTAGTTTTAAGCGCGACCAGTTCTATCATTTTAGGTACCTTTGCAATATGCCCCATTCCCACACACATTTGAAACCATGGTAACGGTACTACGAATGTTTCTTTACCCAAATTGAACAGTTGTTTCCTGAGTTCCATCCGCTAAATTCTCAAAGGGACAGTCCAACTAAACATATGAACTTGATATACTGTACAGAAAGTCCAGGGGGGGGGGGGGGGGGGGAGTTGGATTCGGTTTATTGACCTGTACACGAGAGAGCTTTGCGCTATCTGCGTGGTGTCCAGGGGCGTGCCATAGGGACCGTTGTTGGGTCCAGGAGCAAAGCCCCTGGAAGCTATACGATATGGTGGCAACTTTTTTCCAATCGGCCGAGATTTAAGCCATGTAAAATATCTTAAAAAGTTTAAACTATTGCATATGATTAGCTCAATATTAATTGGTTGGGTAGAAATCATTCAAGAGGGAAAAACCTCAATCAAACTGTATAGAAGCTAATTCTAGGATGGCCAAGTAAAATCCGTGATATATTCCAATTTTCACATTTCAGAAACAATGTGCTTGACCTCTCTACTTGGTCCTCCAAATTCTCCTCGCCATGGTCCCTCTTTTGTCTCTCTCTCCCTCTCTGCCTTTTGCTATCCCCCCCCCCTCTCACTTTTTCACTCACTATTTCTTTTCTCATTGTATATAGGGGGGGGGGGGGGGGACCTGCCCTGGCTACGCGCATGGAGGAAGTCGCTATATACTCTTAGCTGATAACCCTGTGTCCTCTGTTATCGTGCTGTTTACAGTACATGTATCGTTCACACTTTTTCTACCAATACCTAATGTATTTCTTTATAATTAGTTGATTCATATTTTCGGTCAAATGTTTTATTTGCCGAAACTTAAAAAATCAAACATGATATATAGCGATGGGATTTTTACAATTGGGTTAAGTTTGTCATCCTTTCAATTCTTTTGTTTGAAGTTCTCATTTAGGTCGGACTATTTTTACAACAGTTCATTTTAAGCTCATTGTCTATCATTAACTATAAATATGATTACAATAAATTTGTATATGATCCTCAGTTTCATCGACTTAGGGTCCATTCATTCAGCCATTACAAACTG
Source organism: Apostichopus parvimensis (assembly GCA_000934455.1). Lineage (NCBI taxonomy): Eukaryota > Metazoa > Echinodermata > Holothuroidea > Aspidochirotida > Stichopodidae > Apostichopus > Apostichopus parvimensis. The sequence goes on from KN883902.1 coordinate 52,848, forward strand.
TCCATAGTCCATCGGCTTTATTACATTAATCGGCTTCAAATATTGTGATGCCGTTGGTCATCTTATCTGTCGCCCTCTATTTATTCAGGCTACATGTCACCGTTTTTAGCCACATGTGCTTTCCATGTGGACAATGACGTTTTACAGGTCACGTGACGTCTGTCCATCAGCTCAGGTGGATCAGATATCGAGACTTGTAAGTCATTATTCGCTCCTGTTCTGAATAGTTCGGTTCGGTAGTAGCACTGGCTCCTATCATTGTGGTCGAATTTCTATCTGTTTCGTATTCGTCTTTTATACACGTTTGTACGTATCGTTATGGGACTCTACTTCGGTAATGAGACCTCGTTTGTAACCATTTTCGTTTAAGTACATGTTTTTAATTTTGAGGGCTTCGTGCCGATGTATTGTGGCTAAATGTAGTAATAGATTACGAAATCTCAGCGTTCGTTCTTCACTCGTTTATCTATGTGTTATATTCTCTGCATGTAATAGCGAGGTTCGAGGCTCGTCGCTACTAACACACAACCATCCAAGCAGCATTTGTTTCCATACCACCACCAGTTCTCAGTAGGGAATATTTAAGCGCCACCGGAAACTTAGTCTGAGTAAACGTTGCAATATGTTTAGTCATTGGAAATAATATTTCGGTTAGGCCTATTCTAACGACTGGTCAGCCTATGTGAGTTCACACATGCGATGTTGAAATTACGTAATATATCATGCTGCAGCTTCCAAGTAACAATATCGGAGTAAAGTTGCGCGGACGGTCGATATAACGATGGTATAAAGTTATACCCATACATACGATGTAACAAGCATGGTAGGGGATTATCTCGTTGGGAAGCGAGTGTGACGAAATGAGTGGTGAGGAGAGGGTCTCGTAGCGATGACAGAAAGCAAATGGTATGATAATATTTAATTTGAGACGCAATTGGCTGGTATTCCCGTCAATTACCTGTTAACGTCGACCGCGAACTGGTTTAAATGAGCCTTTAAATGCACTTTGTAATTTAACGTTAAATGTTCGTTTAGCCCACCAATATCCATTGGGGGCAAGTAAGGGGCAAGCAGGGGCGGACTGGGTCTTAAAACCGGCCTGGGCATTTTCACTTAGGACGGCCTATTATTCATTGATATGTTACTTACATAGTGATCGCCGTCCTGGGGTAGGGGTGTAAGGTGATTTTTTTCCCTCTGTCCCCTTGTCCCCGCTGGTTACGCCACTGGAATTGAACATTCCATGTTTTCCACGAGTAAAGTATTCAGGAAGTTGACCAAAGACAAATGCTTCCTTTTCGCCTCTTACTAGTAAATACAACAAAATTCATATATGCAATGTTTGCACAGAGGGGAAGTCTATGCTGTGTGTCTTAAACGACGGAGTATATGCAAGCAGTTAGTTGATACGAAATGTTTATCAAGTGACACAGAAAGGACTATGCATTTGTCCTGTAATAGTAGGTCTGATAGACGAAGGTCATTTGCCTAAATACGATGCCTGATATTACATTACAAAACAACCGATATTCCTGATTCTTTCATAGATCTTTCATTGCAAATAAACGGTTAGCTTAAAACTTAAACAAGTTCGTCATAATGATATAAGTGTTTGTTTGTTTGTTTTGTAATGTATATGATTATTGATTCACGCTAGACGTATACGTGTTCATTTGCTGTCTTTGCTTTGTAGCACATATGTACAGATGAGAACTCTTATATATAAACTACAGTGTAGCAGACAGTAGGAGGCCTTTATTAAAAAAAGAAGTCTTTCCACATATTTAGCAGAAAACAGCCCTTCGATTAGAGGGACAGAAAGAAACAAGAAACCACAGTAAAATAACAATCTCCTATACTGTTATTCTATACACATGCAAGATATCCATTTTGAGAATATTGAGGTAATAGGAAAACAGAAAAATTGACCACGACATTAATAGGTACATTGAAAGAGTAAGGATTTTTCTTGCCTCGGTACTGGAAACGATTAAAAGTTAAATGATACGACCATTTAGATACAGTTATATACAATCTTTAATAAGAGAAATTGTCGTCTTCATTCTTAAAGCGCAGGTTAATTCTTTACCAATTTGATGTTTTGAGATATGATCTGTTAAACATCTGATGCTCATTAGCTTTAAGTGACTGGGATATTTAGTATAATACACAGACCATTAGGTCAATTCCTCAGATGCAATACAAAAGTAAATACACAACCAAACGATTTTAATTGCCTCAAAAAACATGTTTATGCCAGATGGTGTTGAATGTCATCCATGTTGTTTATTTCAAGTATTGAAAGAAAATATTTTGGTAGAGTTAGAAGAATTAATAAAACAACGAAGAAACATTAACATTTAGGTCTGCATTGAGAAACCGATGTCATCATTAGTTTACCATTAACGGATCATCCAAAAGAATAAGCAATCAAGTCAGGGACGTAGCCAGTTTCGAAAAAAAATGTTAAAAACTGTTGGTTTTTTAGCATGGTATTTTGTCAGTGCTCTTTTTATCTTGAATACTCGTCAGCTCCGTTAACTCGATTATAATCGTAGTAACTAACATTCAGGCCTACTGATTCAGCTACTTACTTTGTTTGGCAGATGCAATAAGCTAAATTTAGCCTATAGCCTATCACAAGCCTACAGTTGGCCCCTGCGTAATAAAATACATATTTCCTACCTAACCACACTCAATGGAGTGTCACGAACCGTATGCACAACGACGTCGACTACGTTCGTTCTCATCCTTTCTTTGAATCGTCCTAAGTTATTGCACGAACATCATGTTATGAAGCTAAGCTAGGAATCGTACGGGATACGCACTTCCTATAAATAATGATTACACTGCTAATACATTGCGATAACGATATTTGTTTTTAGGCCACTGCACATCATGCTGTCTTACAAAATATGAAAGTTTATATTGTCCATCAGTTAAGTTCGTCAACTGTATTAAAGTCTAAACATTGGACAATAAACAAGAATCATCCTACTGGAAAAATTGTAAAAGAGCACTATGTTTGTCTTTCTGATATAATATGTACAAGAACGTGTAAATGAATTCAAACAGGAAACAAAATCTGCTGATAATATGATATCGTATGATAATGATGAAACTGGCAAAACATTGCACCAGATCGTATCTAAGGACCTACAATTGTTCACAAATATCTCAAAGGGGGACACCCCTCCCCTTAGACCCCTCCCCCATATCACTCGCAAATTGTGCCCCGACCTTTCAAATTAAAAATACGCAGAAAGCTGGTATAGTCTGTGAGTGTAGCATGACGATATCTTGTGTACTAAATATATTTAACGAGGCATGTATTGTACAGACAAATGACGTCATTGGACTTAACGATATCTCTAAATCGTTTCAACTTCTCTCAATGTTAATTTGCATCCAGCAGATTGTTGATGGAATATTACACAGTAAGTTAAACATATAGGCTATTTCATAAAGCGCGAATATATTATCTATGCATAGTATTCGAATTTTTGAGAACACAAAAAAAGACATGTGTTGTGCATATAAAAATGATGTTATAGGATACAATTATATCTTTAATTCTCTCCAAGGGCTCTCACTGTTTATTAACATCCACGTATGGCTGTGCTCATTGTTGTTATGGGAGGCTATATTAGTTGTCTCTGTGAGTTGGCATGCAGAATGGAAATATGACGTCATCCATATACCACCGTTCGTGTTCTAATATGCGCATATACCGTTTTGATGCCCTTGATATTGTGTTATTCAATTGCGATCTCTGACGTCATTCTGCGTCATAATATAACACCATTACATGTTGATCAATGTAAATATGCATCTCTCTTCCTCTTTTTCCGCTGTTCCCTAATCCAATGAAATACGATGTACCAAATTTGAATCTTGATAGAGAATATGACGTATTTCTGTGTAAAGACTTTAAATGTTGATATAAGTACATGTATCATTTTGCTCTTCGTCGTTAGGGTTAGAAACATCATTTGTTTCCGAGTAGGACATATAAACCGGATTGTGGTGTAACTCTGTTGCTGAGGGTGCTTCCATACTGCAGTCTGTGTCACGCGATGTCGGAGGCGCATGATGGATGGTAGCTAGTTTTAACTTTCTACATAAGATGATTAGAACGACAATTAAAATAGAGACAATAGATGTCATGGTAACAGTAATTGCTATAAAGATAGCGAACGTTGTTTCCGTAGTTGACTGAAAGTTTAGACTTTGTGCTTCAGAGTTCTTTGACTCGTTACAATCATTGTGGGAACCAGTCGCCATTTTGACAGACTGAATTTCGGTTGTTTGATACGCGTCCTTTTCAGCCGTAGTCTTTGGTTTATACGTAACAGTTGTTTTCACATCTGTGTCTTCTGTGACTACTCTGTGTGACGTAACAACCACCTGTGCCAATGTAACATAGGTAGAGCACCTTACTGCGTGTATATCATTACCACCAGGAGATGCTTCCTTAAAGTTTAGTATAGTTTCTCCTGGTCTCTGAGTTATGGTGGTATTTATGCTTACCTTGATGACATCAAAGGAACTGAAGTCGAGTATGTCACCATTAGCTGTAATAATAGTCCAGCGCATTAAACGCGGTGGATCACTGGTGCCGGTAAACTTCATTGATGCCACGTTACTTGTAAAATTAGAGGGTGTCAAGGAAAGTTGCAGTTGATTAGTTATGTTTAAGTTGAGAGACAGTGATACACATTCTTCATAGACGTAACCATTGTAATAAATACGCTTATAATAACCCCAACTGCACGTGACTGTACTCTGACCATTGCTAGGAACATGGGTCATAGATGTTGATGATAGCTCTGGATGAAATACGCATCTCGTATATTCATATACATTGGCACAGGCAATTGATATGTATTCACCTGAATAAACAGTCGAACCTACGCTTGAAGAGATGACTGGCTCTCCTTGCACAAACTTAACTTCAACTTCACTGTCAATGGTGGTGCGAATTAGCCTTTCGTTAACAGCTAATGCATAGCTCTCATTAAACAAAGCACGACATGTATATTTCTGTGGAACATGACTTGTTTCCGCACTCATTGTGGGCAATCGTTTTGACCACATAGTTGTAAAACTATTACGGTCATCTAAAATTATCCCCCGGAGTATCTGAAGATTTTTCAAGATAAATACCTCTTCAGGTTGCACGAGTCCACCAATAATTGTACAGTTGATCCATCTGTTCCGTGAATAAGATCCGTAAGCAGTATATTGCCTTACCCCTGATTTGACAACGTTACTCCCTTGCACATGTACGTCTATGGTAGCCACTATTCCTTCCGTAAAGGGACAGATGAAACCAAAAGTCAAACTGAAAAGAATCACAACATTAGAAAGAAACCCCGCCATGTTTTGGTATGAATTTCAAAGTATCAGTCGTTTGAAAATGTCAAAATACACAGTATTGTTCTCACCAGCATAATTATAAAGTGAATGACAACTTACAAGGAAATAGCTGATTGTTTTCTTACGCGTCTATTTATTTTAAGAAGGTTGTTTCCTGTTACGTAGTTTACTGCTGAACTGTTTTTTTTAGATGCCGATCATGTCAAAGAACTATATCATAATTGGCTATGATCCTAACATATAGGGATCGCGTAAACTGTTGTATTTTGTGTTGTGTTTGTAACCTGTGATTTTTTTCAATATACCTGCAAATCTGGATATATACAAACTGAAAAAAACAATATAAATCCGCAATTAAATAATCAAGGCTACCCATATTAGAGAGTTATTAATGTTGTTAATATCCAGCAGAAACTTTCGTTCGACACAATGTTATGAATTATTGTTTAGAAATGCCTGTCATCAATCCTTATTTGCTTATCTTAAAAATATGTTGACCTTCAGTAATAAACTATGTTCTCAAATATCTAATGTTCAAATTAACGGTGTAGTTTGTGATCAAGATATTGACAAACTCGGTGCAACACTAAAAAGCAGCTTTGTAGCTATGCGATGAAAGTTGTTGCTCTGTACAGTTGCTGATCATAATTTATATTCTAATTTCTATTTAAAAAGAATATAATCATCGTTATACGTATTTCACAATTAGCCGAAACTTTTCGTTTCATCTTCGGTAAAAGTTTTTCTAATTTTGTTCTGTCATTCAATGAGTTGTATGTATCTCGACAAGACAGTGTTTTCTCTTATTTTGTTCTCTCATTCAATGAGTTGTATGTATCTCGACAAGACAGTGTTTTTCTTATTCTTACCTTTTTTGATGTCTCGTCAGTGTCGGCTTTCAAACTGTATCGTCTGCAAGTATATATCATATATTTTATTTCAGATAAAGATGAAAAGGAAAAAAGGAAAAGTACGCCACGGTTTAACCGTTTCTAAGCGGTGTCAGTCTGTCTACGAGTACGTGTGATTTCCATCATAACATTATGATTGTAAAGCTGTTGGGTTCTGTTACAATGTACGTCTACTGCCGGGTGACATCTGACATAATACGGGGCTGTAGTATGCTAATATTGAATACTGGAAAATAGCCAGAGATGTGACCGTGTGTTTATTTTAGGTTTTACACGAGTTTATTTAGAATAGCAACACACATATAGAGGTTATATTATTTAACCTGCGTGAACAGTGTAGCAGTCTTATGTGAAACTACGGTTCATAATATATGTATTACGTCATTATACTTATGTAGATCTATCAGTTTCATTGTTAGCCCCTATATCAGTGACACGATGTTTCAACTAAGAATAT
>KN883902.1:68366-88180 GCA_000934455.1 Apostichopus parvimensis
ATCAGAATACCCTAGCTTGCTTTTATACCTTCAATAATTACCTGTGTATAACAATGAATAAAGTAGAGCTGATAATGTAACACCCGAACCCTGAAAAATGCAAATATCCCCATGCAGTTGAATGAAGTTGTTGCATAATTAAAATTGTTTTTTGGTAAATAGTTACGTTTTCTTCTAGATATTACCCATCCTGTATTCTAAGTCGATAAACTCATATTTTGAATAATATCTCTTCCAACTGACATTCCACTTTGAAGACTTCCACTTTGCCTTACAATTCCTTATCACCCTCCCGTCCCCTTACCCTTCATAAAATGAATACAAATCTTCATACATCAATACAAGATAGTAACAAAATCCTATTTGGAAAAAAAATAGTAAAATATCACATCAAGGGACACACAAAACCCATGTGATCTTGTTTAAATAGTACTTTATAAATCTCTCACCAACCTTTAACCTGATCATGTGTAGTATCTATTCCCTTACATAGTGACTTGTGCTACCTCACGCGACATAATATAGTCATGATCATACGGTTACAGTCTCTATGTTAGGGGACTTGGGTTGAGAGAGGATCAAGTTGTTGGTTTTTCTTAGCCAGGTTCTGTCTTGGGTGAATTTTCCTAAAAAGTGCAAAACCAATGGAACATTTTTATATGTGGTGGGGAGGGGGGATTGAGGGGCTCACTGTCTAATATTTAACTTGAGACGCAATTGGCTGGTATTTATTTGATAATTCCCGTCAATTACGGATTAACGTCTACCGCGAACTGGTTTAAAATAGTCTTTAAATGCATGTTGTAATTTTCGTCCAATATCGTTGGGGGGGGGGGTCAAGTGGAGAGGGTAGGGCAAGTGGGCAAGTGGGAGCAAGTGGGGGCAAGTGGGGGCAAGTGGGGGCAAGTGAGTGAAATGTTTATCAGTGACACGGAAAAGACTATATGCATTTGTCCTGTAATAGTAGGTCGGATTGACGAAGCTATTTTGCCTAAATATGATGCCTGATATTACATTATTTATAGACAAATATTCCTGATTCTTTCTTTCATCTTTCATCTTTCATTGCAAATAAACGGTTAGCTTAAAAATAAACAAAATCGTCATCATGATAGTAGTGTTTGTCTGTTTGTTTATTATATGTTCTTTGATTCACGCTAAACGTATCCTTGTTAATTTCTGTCTTTGCGTTGTAGCACATATATGTACAGATGAGAATTCTTAATATATAAACTACCGTGTAGCAGACAGTGGGAGGCCTTTATTTATTAAATAATGTTATAATTAAATAATTAAAGTAGTAAATAAGTAAAAACATTCTTTTTGATTAGAGGGAGAGAAAGAAACAAGACAACATAATACAATAACAATCTCATATACTTTTATTCTATACACAAGATATCTATTTTAAGAATATTTAGGTAATAGAGAAACAGACAAATTTGCCACGACATTAATAGGAACATTAAAATAGTAAGTAATGTTCTTACCTCAGTACTGGAAACGATCGAAAGTTATATAACACGAACATTTAGATGCAATCTTTCATAGGAGAAATTGGTGTCTTCGTTCCTAAAGCGCAGGTTAATTCTTTACCAATTTGATGTTTTGAAATATGATCTGTTAAACATCTGATGCTCATAAGCTTTAATTCGTGACTGGGCTACTTAGTATAATACACAGACAATTGGGTGAGTTCCTCAGATGTAATACAAAACTAAATACACAACCAAACGATTTAAATGACCTAAAAAATACATATTTATGCCAGATGGTGTTGAATGTCATCCATGGGCGCTCCGTTGTTCATTTCAAGTATTAAAAGAACATATTTTGGTAGAGTTATTATCATTAATAAAACAACAAAAAACAATAACATTCAGGTCTCCACTTAGAAGCCCATGTCATCATTAGTTAAACATTCAAGGAGCATCCAAGAGATTTAGCAATCCAGTTTGATTAATTTAATCTTTAAGGAGCATCAAGAGAGATTTAGCAATCCAATTTGAAACTGAATATATAAAGAGCGAAGTTCTGTCAGTCTTCAATCTTCTCTCTTCAATATGGTCGTTAACTTCATATTATAACAACGTCTGTATATTGTATATTGTTTACGATATTATTTATTTATTCCTTTATTAATCAATGTATTTATTTATTTATTTATTCATTCATTCTTTCATCCATTCACCCATCCATTCATCCATTCATCCATCCATTCATCCATTCATCCATTCATCCATCCATTCATTCATTCATTCACTTTATATATTGATACAGGGTTACACATTCAACAAAACTGCTATAACAGTGGCCCTGTGAAAACAATAAAAAATAAATAAAAAAGGGCAACAAATATAACTTAAAAACAGGAATAACACAAAATATTAAAATTTAAACAAAGAATGATGACACAGTAAAGGCTAAAAATATCGTTAGTACAGTAAGCTGGTATAGTCTGTGAGTGTAGCATAACGATATCTTGTGTACTAAATATATCTAACGAGGCATGTATTGTACAGGCAAATGACGTCATTGGACTTAACGATGTCTCTAAATCTCGTTCAACTTCTCTCAATGTTAATTTGTATACTGCAGATTGTTGATGGTATATTATTTCAGTAGGTTAAACATATATAGGCTATTTCATAAAGCGCGTATAGTATCTAATATGCATAGCATTCTAATTTTTGTTGAGAACAAAATAAATGTGGTATAATTACAAAACATTTGTTGTGCAAATAAAAATGACGTAATTGGATACAGCGATTCCTATATTTCACTCCAACAACTCTCAATGTGTATTAAAATCCATGTATGACTGCGCTCTTTGTCCTTATTTTGAGGCTATATTAGTTGTAGTCTCTGTGACTTGACAAGCATGATGGAAATATGACGAAATTCATACCATATACCACCGTTCATGTTCTAATATGAACATATACCGTTTTGATGCCCTTGATATTGTGTTATTCAACTGCGATCTCTGACGTCATTTTGCGTCATAATATAACACCATTACATGTTGATCTATGTTAACATGCATCTCTCTTCCTCTTTTTCTGCTGTTCCCTTATCCAATAAAGAACGATCTACCACATTTAAATCTTGATAGAGATGACTTCATTAAGAATATGACGTCATTCTGTGTAAATACTTTAAATGTTGATATAAGTACATGTATCATTTTGCTCTTCGTCGTTAGGGTTGGACATTGTTTGTTTCCGAGTAGGACATATAAACCGGATTGTGGTGTAACTCTGTTGCTGAGGGTGCTTCCATACTGCAGCCTGTGTCACGCAAAGGCGGAGGCGCATGATGGATGGTAGCTAGTTTTAACTTTCTACATAAGATGATTAGAACGACAATTAAAATAGAGACAACAGATGTCATGGTAACAGTACTTGCTAAAAAGATAGCGTACGTTGTTTCCGTAGTTGACTGAAAGTTTAGACTTTGTGCTACAAAGTTCACTGACTCGTTACAATCATTGTGGGAACCAGTCACCATTTTGACAGACTGAATTTCGGTTGTTTTATACGCTTCCTTTTCAGCCGTAGTCTTTGGTTTATACATAACAGTTGTTTTCACATCATTGTCTTCTGTAACTACTCTGTGTGACGAAACAACCACCTGTGCCAATGTATCATAACTAGAGCACCTTACTGCCTGTATATCATTACCACCAGGAGATGCATCCTTAATGTTTAGTATAGTTTCTCCTGGTCTCTGAGTTATGGTGGTATTTATGCTTACCTTGATGATATCATAGGAATTGAAGTCGAGAATGTCACCATTGGCTGTTATAATAGTCCAGCGCATCAAACGAGGTGGATCACTGGTGCAATTAAACTCTAATGTTGAACCATCAGTCGAAAAGTTTAACGGTTTCAATGAAAGCTGCAGGTGATTAATAACGTTTAAGTTAAGTTGGATTGTTCCACACTCGCGATTGCTCGCATACGAATGATAATTACCCCAAATGCAAGTGACTGTACTCTGACCATTGCTAGGAACATGGGTCATGGATGTTGATGATAGCTCTGGTCGAAACTGGCATGTCGGATATTCATTTCCCTCGGTACAGGCAATTGATAACTGTTCACCTTTATAAACAGTCGAACCAACGCTTGAAGAGATGAAGTACTCTTTTTGCACAACTTTAATTTCAATTTCACTGTCAATGGAGGTGCGAATTCGTCTTTCGTTTATAGCTATGGGATATCTTTTATTAAACAAAGCTCGACAAGTATATTTCTCTAGAACAGTAGTTGGTCTCACACTCTTTGTGAGAAATCTTTTTGACCACATTGTTGCAAAACTATTTCTGTCTATTATAGTTAAGTCCTGGAGTATCTGACGATTTTTCAAGATAAATACCTCTTCAGGTTGCACGAGTCCACTAATGAGTGCACAGTTGATCGATATGTTCCATGGATAAGATCCGTAAGCAGTATATTGTCTTACACCTGACTTGACAACGTTATTCCCTTGTACCTGTACGTCTATGGTAGCCACTATTCCTTCCGTAAAGGGACAGATGAAACCAAAAGTCAAACAGAAAAGAATCACAAAATTCGAGAAAAAAACCGCCATGTTTTGATATGAATTTCAAAGTATCAGTCGTTGAAAATATCAAAATACACAGTACTGTTCTCACGAGCATAAATATAAAGTGAATGACAAACTTACAAGGAAATAGCTGCGTGTTTTCTTACGCGTCTAGCTAATTTAAAGAGGTTGTTTCCTGTTACGTAGTTTTTGCCGAATTTTTTTTTTTTTAAATTTTATCTAGGAATTGCCTAAAACTGTTGTATTATGTGTTGTGATTGTAACCTGTGTTTTTTAAATGTACCCTCAAATCTTAATATAAAAACTTAAATATCAATCTAAATCCTCATTTAAATAATCAAGGCTACCTATATTAGCGAGTATTAATGTTGTTAATAACCTGCAGAAACTTTCGTTTGCCACAATTTTATGAATTATCGTTTAGAAATGCCTTTCATCAATCTTTATTTGCTTATCTGAAAATTTGTTGACCTTCAGTATTAGACTATGTTTTATAATATCATGAACGGTATAAGATCAAAAGATTTTGACAAACTTGGTAAAAAAAAAGAAAAGCAGCTTTATAGCTAAGCAATAGAAGTTCTTGCTCTGTACAGTTGTTGTTCATTATTATATTCTCATTGCTAGGTAAAACGAAAATAATCAACGATATACGTATTTCACAATTAGCCGAAACTTTTCGTTTCTTTTTCGGTGAGTCACAATGTTGACTTTTACAATTTGAGAGACGACTCCTTTATAGATGTTATTTAATTTTACCATAAATTATCCCAAATTAACCACGGTATGTTGCAGTATCATGAAAAATAAGCTTACATAAATGTCCCTTGCGAGGAATGGCGTATCGCTTCGCTTCTTTAGTGATAGTTTGTCATGAATCAAATCTTTCAAAGTTTGGTTAGGATGAAAGATATCTATACAACCTTCAAGCTCTTGTCAAAACAAATACATCTATAAATAATTTTTAAATGATTTAAAATCAGTTTCGTTTTGATCTTAACAACCCACGTATTTCCGGTATAAAGTCTGGACTGGCTTGTTTACACAGATAGTTAAACTTCTCAGCAGTATTGAGGCTGTTTAAAAATGTCTAAAAGTTTATAATTGAGGACCAGTTTGGTCCTTATTGTAGCATCTGTTTTAGGAAAATACTAACGGAGTTTAAAGAAATGAAAGTAGCATGAATACAATATATTTACGTTTGTTCACATTATGTAATTTCCGCTTACTGACAATAAAATTCTCGAGAATTCCTTGTCCTTTTCAGTTTGGTTTAGCAATACGGAAAGGTAGAAGAGGGTATGTTATTAGTGACTTTAGCTACACTTGATGAACATGATACTGATGGAACATTGTTGGGTAGTAATACATACATAGCAACTTCCAGTTTAATAGTTAAATATAAGACAAATTATACAGTTTATATAAGAAATATAACAAAAACTGTTAGCAAACTGCTTATCAACGAAAAGCATGTGTATGAGAATGTGTAAAAGTAAGTGGGCCTGACATTTTTATTCTAGCAGGATCAGGAGGGGTAGGGGTAATTCCCCGCCCCCTGTTATTTCCACTTCGTAAATGAAAGTATCGGCATTCGAAAATGTGAGCGCTTGGAGAGTATGTGCTCTTTCAGTTAGTTTAGCGAAATTTTCATATCATTTCTTCTGATTCCATTAGTCAGTACGTTAACCGTTCATGGACACTCTCTCGTCTTCGGCTCAGAAGAGTCTGCCGGAGAGAAGGGTTCCAAGAGATAGGAGGTCTGTGGTCTCTTAAAGATCCCGCATTCTATCAGCCTGTTCTAAAAACATGTTGAGTGTTGGGGCTGTATCTACATTCTCTGTTTAGCTAATCGATGTTTTCCAAACTCTATTGAAATATGAGTTCCTCCAGTCTAATCGTACTGTTGCTGGTCTTATCTTCCTATTACAATTCCCTCAGGTTTTGCTATCACTTATAATTTCAACAAAGTCTTCAAATTTCCTTCTTTGTGTTATATCATAAAACGTAATAAGGTCCTGGTCCATAATGTGTTGCTCTCTTGTCGTCAATCTTAGTTCTTTCGTCATAGGATTTTTATTCTATTCCTGGTATTATCGTCATGCTTCGTTGTAGTGTGTAACCTCCAGATTCTTGGCACGTATTGTAGGAATGGCGTTCAAAAAGAACAAATCGTTTACTTCAACCACTCATCACGTGTATGCACCATCGCAGATATGATGACCGTGTGTTTGTTTTGGTTTTCAAGAGTTTTGTTAGAATAACAATAAACGTAGAGAGCTCCTAAGATTGAACCTGCGTGAACAGTTTAGCAGTCCAGGCTATCAGGCTCGTATTGACTCGTGTATCTCATAAAAGGAGTTTAAACATTGTAGTATGAGATTAGCACTGGTTATTAAAGTTTCATGTCTTATCTGTTTAACCCCCTACGAAAATTAAAACTTTTCAACGGGTTGAAATCAACAGAAGCCCTCAGCATTCGCTACTCTCCTTTCCAGTATATTATTTTTCATATTTTACAGTATGTTGTATTATTACATATAAGCAACATAACAATACATGTAAATGATATTGTGCATTCATTTTGGTAAGCAATGTCACTCATGACAGTTTCAAGTATACTTGAGTTAGTTACATATTTCATAGAAGTTTTGAGCCTGGTGCTAAGCTGCTAGTCATGTTGTTGTAATAACCATGTTACTCATTACGAGCCTATATCTCAACTTCTACTTTAGCAGTAACATATTTTTTCACAAAATATTACATTTGTGCTTTAGTTAGCTGATGCCAAGTACAGGGCGGTTGCCTGCGGAGGGGAGGGGCACGATTCTTGGCATATGTTTTTAGGAACGGCGTTCAGAAAGAACACAAGGCTTACTGTAACCGTTCATCACGTATATGCACAATTGCGGATACGATTGCTGTGTGTTTAGTCATAGTCATGATCATACGGTTGCAGTCTTTATGGAAGGGGACTTGGGTTGGGAGTGGATCAAGTTGTTTACTTCACCAGGTTCTGTCTTATGTGACTTTTCTTCAAAAGTGCAAGACCAATTGAACAGTGGTGTAACTAGAATTTTTCATCTGGGGGATAAGGGGGGGGGGGCAAACAGTTCGAGGGCGGGGGTAGTTTTAAGCGCGACCAGTTCTATCATTTTAGGTACCTTTGCAATATGCCCCATTCCCACACACATTTGAAACCATGGTAACGGTACTACGAATGTTTCTTTACCCAAATTGAACAGTTGTTTCCTGAGTTCCATCCGCTAAATTCTCAAAGGGACAGTCCAACTATAAACATATGAACTTGATATACTGTACAGAAAGTCCAGCGCGAAGCCAGGATTTCATCATGGGGGGGGGGGGGAGTTGGATTCGGTTTATTGACCTGTACACGAGAGAGCTTTGCGCTATCTGCGTGGTGTCCAGGGGCGTGCCAATGGGACCGTTGTTGGGTCCAGGAGCAAAGCCCCTGGAAGCTATACGATATGGTGGCAACTTTTCTCCAATCGGCCGAGATTTAAGCCATGTAAAATATCTTAAAAAGTTTAAACTATTGTATATGATTAGCTCAATATTAATTGGTTGGGTAGAAATCATTCAAGAGGGAAAAACCTCAATCAAACTGTATAGAAGCTAATTCTAGGATGGCCTAGTAAAATCCGTGATATATTCCAATTTTCACATTTCTGAAACAATGTGCTTGATCTCTCTACTTTGTCCTCCAAATTCTCCCCGCCATGGTCCCTCTTTTTTCTCTCTCTCCCTCTCTGCCTTTTGCTACCCCCCCCCCTCTCACTTTTTCACTCACTATTTCTTTTCTCATTGTATATAGGGGGGGGGGGATCTGCCCTGGCTACGCGCCTGGAGGAAGTCGCTATATACTCTTAGCTGATAACCCTGTGTCCTCTGTTATCGTGCTGTTTACAGTACATATATATATATGTATCGTTCACACTTTTTCTACCAATACCTAATGTATTTCTTTATAATTAGTTGATTCATATTTTCGGTCAAATTTATTATTTGCCGAAGCTTAAAAAATCAAACATGATATAGCGATGGGATTTTTACAATTGGGTTAAGTTTGTCATCCTTTCAATTCTTTTGTCTGAAGTTCTCATTTAGGTAGGACTATTTTTACAACAGTTCATTTTAAGCTCATTGTCTATCACTAACTATAAATATGATTACAATAAATTTGTATATGATCCTCAGTTTCATCGACTTAGGGTCCATTCATTCAGCCATTACAAACTGTCCATAGTCCATCGGCTTTATTACATTAATCGGCTTCAAATATTGTGATGCCGTTGGTCATCTTATCTGTCGCCCTCTATTTATTCAGGCTACATGTCACCGTTTTTAGCCACATGTGCTTTCCATGTGGACAATGACGTTTTACAGGTCACGTGACGTCTGTCCATCAGCTCAGGTGGATCAGATATCGAGACTTGTAAGTCATTATTCGCTCCTGTTCTGGATAGTTCGGTTCGGTAGTAGCACTGGCTCCTATCATTGTGGTCGAATTTCTATCTGTTTCGTATTTGTCTTTTATACACGTTTGTACGTATCATTATAGGACTCTACTTCGGTAATGAGACCTCGTTTGTAACCATTTTCGTTTAAGTACATGTTTTTAATTTTGAGGGCTTCGTGCCGATGTATTGTGGCTAAATGTAGTAATAGATTACGAAATATCAGCGTTCGTTCTTTACTCGTTTATCTATGTGTTATATTCTCTGCATGTAATAGCGAGGTTCAAGGCTCGTCGCTACTAACACACAACCATCCAAGCAGCATTTGTTTCCATACCACCACCAGTTCTCAGTAGGGAATATTTAAGCGCCACCGGAAACTTAGTCTGAGTAAACGTTGCAATATGTTTAGTCATTGGAAATAATATTTCGGTTAGGCCTATTCTAACGACTGGTCAGCCTATGTGAGTTCACACATGCGATGTTGAAATTACGTAATATATCATGCTGCAGCTTCCAAGTAACAATATCGGAGTAAAGTTGCGCGGACGGTCGATATAACGATGGTATAAAGTTATACCCATACATACGATGTAACAAGCATGGTATGGGATTATCTCGTTGGGAAGCGAGTGTGACGAAATGAGTGGTGAGGAGAGGGTCTCGTAGCGATGACAGAAAGCAAATGGTATGATAATATTTAATTTGAGACGCAGATGGCTGGTATTCCCGTCAATTAACTGTTAACGTCGACCGCGAACTGGTTTAAATGAGCCTTTAAATGCACTTTGTAATTTACGTTAAATGTTCGTTTAGCCCACCAATATCCATTGGGGGCAAGTAAGGGGCAAGCAGGGGCGGACTGGGTCTTAAAACCGGCCGGGGCATTTTTCACAGGACGGCCTATTATTCATTGATATGTTACTTACATAGTGATCGCCGTCCTGGGGTAGGGGTGTAAGGTGATTTTTTCCCCTCTGTCCCCTTGTCCCCGCTAGATACGCCACTGGAATTGAACATTCCATGTTCTCCACGAGTAAAGTAGTCAGGAAGTTGACCAAAGACAACTGCTTCCTTTTCTTCCTCTTACTAGTAAATACAACAAAATTCATATATGCAATGTTTGCACAGAGGGGAAGTCTATGCTGTGTGTCTTAAACGACGGAGTATATGCAAGCAGTTAGTTGATACGAAATGTTTATCAAGTGACACCGAAAGGACTATGCATTTGTCCTGTAATAGTAGGTCTGATAGACGAAGGTCATTTGCCTAAATACGATGCCTGATATTACATTTAAAAAAAACCCAGATATTCCTGATTCTTTCATAGATCTTTCATTGCAAATAAACGGTTAGCTTAAAATTAAACAAGTTCGTCATAATGATAGAAGTGTTTGTTTTGTAATGTATATGATTATTGATCGACGCTAAACCTATACGTGTTCATTTGCTGTCTTTGCTTTGTAGCACATATGTACAGATGAGAACTCTTATATATAAAGTACCGTGTAGT
Organism: Apostichopus parvimensis; assembly: GCA_000934455.1. Taxonomy (NCBI): domain Eukaryota; kingdom Metazoa; phylum Echinodermata; class Holothuroidea; order Aspidochirotida; family Stichopodidae; genus Apostichopus; species Apostichopus parvimensis. The sequence goes on from KN883902.1 coordinate 78,930, forward strand.
GGACAGTAGGAGGCCTTTATTAGAAAAAGAAGTTTTTCCATATATTTAGCAGAAAACAGCCCTTCGATTAGAGGGACAGAAAGAAACAAGAAACCACAGTAAAATAACAATCTCCTATACTTTTATTCTATACACATGCAAGATATCCCTTTTGAGAATATTTAGGTAATTGAGAAACAGAAAAATGAACCACGACATTATTAGGTACATTGAAAGAGTAAGGAATTTTCTTGCCTCAGTACTGGAAACGATTAATAGGTAAATGATACGACCATTTAGATACAGTTATATACAATCTTTAATTAGAGAAATTGTCGTCTTAATTCCTAAAGCGCAGGTTAATTCTTTACCAATTTGATGTTTTGAGATATGATCTGTGAAACATGTGATGCTCAGTAGCTTTAAGTGACTGGGCTACTTGGTCTAATACACAGACCATTAGGTGATTTCCTCAGATGCAATACAAAACTAAATACACAACCAAACAATGTTAACGGCCTCAAAAAACATGGTTATACTTGATAGTGTTGAATTTCATCCATGTTGTTTATTTCAAGTATTGAAAGAACATATTTTGGTAGAGTTATAAGAATTAATAAAACAACGAAGAAACATTAACATTTAGGTCTGCACTGAGAAACCGATGTCATCATTAGTTTACCATTAACGGATCATCCAAGAGAATTAGCAATCAAGTCAGGGACGTAGACAGTTTCGAAAAAAATGTTAAAAACTGTTGGTTTTTTAGCATGGTATTTTGTCAGTGCTCTTTTTATCTTGAATACTCGTCAGCTCCGTTCACTCGATTATAATCGTGGTAACTAACATTCAGGCCTACTGATTCAGCTTCTTACTTTGTTTGGCAGATGCAATAAGCTAAATTTAGCCTATAGCCTATCACAAGCCTACAGGTGGACCCTGCGTAATAAAATACATATTGCCTACCTAACCGCACTCGATAGAGTGTCACGAATCGTATGCACAACGACGTCAACTACGTTCGTTCTCATTCTTTCTTTGAATCGTCCTAAGTTGTTGCACGAACATCATGTTATGAAGCTAAGCTAGCATTCGTACGGGATACGCACTTCCTATAAATAATTATTACACTGCTGATACATTGCGATAACGATATTTGTTTTTAGGCCACTGCACATCATGCTGTCTTACAAAATATGAAAGTTAATATTGTCCATCAGTTAAGTTCGTCAACTGTATTAAAGTCTAAACATTGGACAATAAACAAGAATCATCCTACTAGAAAAATTGTAAAAGAGCACTATGTTTGTCTTTCTGATATAATATGTACAAGAACATGTAAATGAATTCAAACAGGAAACAAAATCTGCTGATAATATGATATCGTATGATAATGATGAAACTGGCAAAACATTGCACCAGATCGTATCTAAGGACCTACAATTGTTCACAAATATCTCAAAGGGGGACACCCCTCCCCTTAGACCCCTCCCCCATATCACTCGCAAATTGTGCCCCGACCTTTCAAAATAAAAATACGCAGAAAGCTGGTATAGTCTGTGAGTGTAGCATGACGATATCTTGTGTACTAAATATATCTAACGAGGCATGTATTGTACAGACAAATGACGTCATTGGACTTAACGATATCTCTAAATCGTTTCAACTTCTCTCAATGTTAATTTGCATCCAGCAGATTGTTGATGGTATATTACACAGTAAGTTAAACATATAGGCTATTTCATAAAGCGCGTATATATTATCTATGCATAGTATTCGAATTTTTGAGAACACAAAAAAGACATGTGTTGTGCAAATAAAAATGATGTTATTGGATACAATTATATCTTTAATTCTCTCCAAGGGCTCTCAATGTTTATTAACATCCACGTATGGCTGTGCTCATTGTTGTTATGGGAGGCTGTATTAGTTGTCTCTGTGAGTTGGCATGCAGAATGGAAATATGATGTATTGTGGCTAAATGTAGTAATAGATTACGAAATATCAGCGTTCGTTCTTTACTCGTTTATCTATGTGTTATATTCTCTGCATGTAATAGCGAGGTTCAAGGCTCGTCGCTACTAACACACAACCATCCAAGCAGCATTTGTTTCCATACCACCACCAGTTCTCAGTAGGGAATATTTAAGCGCCACCGGAAACTTAGTCTGAGTAAACGTTGCAATATGTTTAGTCATTGGAAATAATATTTCGGTTAGGCCTATTCTAACGACTGGTCAGCCTATGTGAGTTCACACATGCGATGTTGAAATTACGTAATATATCATGCTGCAGCTTCCAAGTAACAATATCGGAGTAAAGTTGCGCGGACGGTCGATATAACGATGGTATAAAGTTATACCCATACATACGATGTAACAAGCATGGTATGGGATTATCTCGTTGGGAAGCGAGTGTGACGAAATGAGTGGTGAGGAGAGGGTCTCGTAGCGATGACAGAAAGCAAATGGTATGATAATATTTAATTTGAGACGCAGATGGCTGGTATTCCCGTCAATTAACTGTTAACGTCGACCGCGAACTGGTTTAAATGAGCCTTTAAATGCACTTTGTAATTTACGTTAAATGTTCGTTTAGCCCACCAATATCCATTGGGGGCAAGTAAGGGGCAAGCAGGGGCGGACTGGGTCTTAAAACCGGCCGGGGCATTTTTCACAGGACGGCCTATTATTCATTGATATGTTACTTACATAGTGATCGCCGTCCTGGGGTAGGGGTGTAAGGTGATTTTTTCCCCTCTGTCCCCTTGTCCCCGCTAGATACGCCACTGGAATTGAACATTCCATGTTCTCCACGAGTAAAGTAGTCAGGAAGTTGACCAAAGACAACTGCTTCCTTTTCTTCCTCTTACTAGTAAATACAACAAAATTCATATATGCAATGTTTGCACAGAGGGGAAGTCTATGCTGTGTGTCTTAAACGACGGAGTATATGCAAGCAGTTAGTTGATACGAAATGTTTATCAAGTGACACCGAAAGGACTATGCATTTGTCCTGTAATAGTAGGTCTGATAGACGAAGGTCATTTGCCTAAATACGATGCCTGATATTACATTTAAAAAAAACCCAGATATTCCTGATTCTTTCATAGATCTTTCATTGCAAATAAACGGTTAGCTTAAAATTAAACAAGTTCGTCATAATGATAGAAGTGTTTGTTTTGTAATGTATATGATTATTGATCGACGCTAAACCTATACGTGTTCATTTGCTGTCTTTGCTTTGTAGCACATATGTACAGATGAGAACTCTTATATATAAAGTACCGTGTAGTGGACAGTAGGAGGCCTTTATTAGAAAAAGAAGTTTTTCCATATATTTAGCAGAAAACAGCCCTTCGATTAGAGGGACAGAAAGAAACAAGAAACCACAGTAAAATAACAATCTCCTATACTTTTATTCTATACACATGCAAGATATCCCTTTTGAGAATATTTAGGTAATTGAGAAACAGAAAAATGAACCACGACATTATTAGGTACATTGAAAGAGTAAGGAATTTTCTTGCCTCAGTACTGGAAACGATTAATAGGTAAATGATACGACCATTTAGATACAGTTATATACAATCTTTAATTAGAGAAATTGTCGTCTTAATTCCTAAAGCGCAGGTTAATTCTTTACCAATTTGATGTTTTGAGATATGATCTGTGAAACATGTGATGCTCAGTAGCTTTAAGTGACTGGGCTACTTGGTCTAATACACAGACCATTAGGTGATTTCCTCAGATGCAATACAAAACTAAATACACAACCAAACAATGTTAACGGCCTCAAAAAACATGGTTATACTTGATAGTGTTGAATTTCATCCATGTTGTTTATTTCAAGTATTGAAAGAACATATTTTGGTAGAGTTATAAGAATTAATAAAACAACGAAGAAACATTAACATTTAGGTCTGCACTGAGAAACCGATGTCATCATTAGTTTACCATTAACGGATCATCCAAGAGAATTAGCAATCAAGTCAGGGACGTAGACAGTTTCGAAAAATTTTTTAAAAACTGTTGGTTTTTTAGCATGGTATTTTGTCAGTGCTCTTTTTATCTTGAATACTCGTCAGCTCCGTTCACTCGATTATAATCGTGGTAACTAACATTCAGGCCTACTGATTCAGCTTCTTACTTTGTTTGGCAGATGCAATAAGCTAAATTTAGCCTATAGCCTATCACAAGCCTACAGGTGGCCCCTGCGTAATAAAATACATATTGCCTACCTAACCGCACTCGATAGAGTGTCACGAATCGTATGCACAACGACGTCAACTACGTTCGTTCTCATTCTTTCTTTGAATCGTCCTAAGTTGTTGCACGAACATCATGTTATGAAGCTAAGCTAGCATTCGTACGGGATACGCACTTCCTATAAATAATTATTACACTGCTGATACATTGCGATAACGATATTTGTTTTTAGGCCACTGCACATCATGCTGTCTTACAAAATATGAAAGTTAATATTGTCCATCAGTTAAGTTCGTCAACTGTATTAAAGTCTAAACATTGGACAATAAACAAGAATCATCCTACTAGAAAAATTGTAAAAGAGCACTATGTTTGTCTTTCTGATATAATATGTACAAGAACATGTAAATGAATTCAAACAGGAAACAAAATCTGCTGATAATATGATATCGTATGATAATGATGAAACTGGCAAAACATTGCACCAGATCGTATCTAAGGACCTACAATTGTTCACAAATATCTCAAAGGGGGACACCCCTCCCCTTAGACCCCTCCCCCATATCACTCGCAAATTGTGCCCCGACCTTTCAAAATAAAAATACGCAGAAAGCTGGTATAGTCTGTGAGTGTAGCATGACGATATCTTGTGTACTAAATATATCTAACGAGGCATGTATTGTACAGACAAATGACGTCATTGGACTTAACGATATCTCTAAATCGTTTCAACTTCTCTCAATGTTAATTTGCATCCAGCAGATTGTTGATGGTATATTACACAGTAAGTTAAACATATAGGCTATTTCATAAAGCGCGTATATATTATCTATGCATAGTATTCGAATTTTTGAGAACACAAAAAAGACATGTGTTGTGCAAATAAAAATGATGTTATTGGATACAATTATATCTTTAATTCTCTCCAAGGGCTCTCAATGTTTATTAACATCCACGTATGGCTGTGCTCATTGTTGTTATGGGAGGCTGTATTAGTTGTCTCTGTGAGTTGGCATGCAGAATGGAAATATGACGTCATCCATATACCACCGTTCGTGTTCTAATATGCGCATATACCGTTTTGATGCCCTTGATATTGTGTTATTCAATTGCGATCTCTGACGTCATTCTGCGTCATAATATAACACCATTACATGTTGATCAATGTAAATATGCATCTCTCTTCCTCTTTTTCCGCTGTTCCCTAATCCAATGAAGAACGATCTACCACATTTAAATCTTGATAGAGATGACTTCATGAAGAATATGACGTCATTCTGTGTAAAGACTTTAAATGTTGATATATGTACATGTATCATTTTGCTCTTCGTCGTTAGGGTTGGAAACATCATTTGTTTCCGAGTAAGACATATAAACCGGATTGTGGTGTAACTCTGTTGCTGAGGGTGCTTCCATACTGCAGTCTGTGTCACGCGATGTCGGAGGCGCATGGTGGATGGTAGCTAGTTTTAACTTTCTATATAAGATGATTAGAACGACAATTAAAATAGAGACAATAGATGTCATGGTAACAGTGATTGCTATAAAGATAGCGTACGTTGTTTCCGTAGTTGACTGAAATTTTAGACTTTGTGCTTCAGGGTTCTTTGACTCATTACAATCATTTTGGGAACCAGTCGCCATTTTGACAGACTGAATTTCGGTTGTTTGAAACGCGTCCTTTTCAGCTGTAGTCTTAGGTTTATACGTAACAGTTGTTTTCACATCATTGTCTTCTGTAATTACTCTGTGTGACGTAACAACCACCTGTGCCAATGTATCATAAGAAGAGCACCTCACTGCCTGTATATCATTACCACCAGGAGATGCTTCCTTAATGTTTAGTATAGTCTCTCCTGGTCTCTGAGTTATGGTGGTATTTATGCTTACCTTGATGACATCATAGGAATTAAAGTCGAGAATGTCACCATTGGCTGTTATAATAGTCCAGCGCATCAAACGAGGTGGATCACTGGTGCAATTAAACTTTAAGGTTGAACCATCAGTCGAAAAGTTTAACGGTTTCAATGAAAGCTGCAGGTGATTTATAATGTCTAAGTTGAGTTGGCGTGTAACACACTTGTGATAGCCCGCAGACGAATAATAAGGGTACCCCCAAGTGCAAGTGACTGTACTCTGACCATTGCTAGGAACATGGGTCATGGATGTTGATGATAGCTCTGGTAGATATGGGCATCCCGAATATGCATTTACTTTGGTACAGGCAATTGATATATGTTCACCTTTATAAACAGTCGAACCAACGCTTGAAGAGATGAAGTACTCATTTCGCACAAATTTAATTTCAACTTCACTGTCAATGGTGGTGCGAATTCGTGTTTCGTTTACAGCTAAGAGTTAACTTTTATCAAAGAAAGCACGACAAGTATATTTCTCTGAAACATGACTTGTTCCCGCACTCACTGTGGTTAATCTTTTTGACCACAGTGTTGTAAAAATATTACTGTCTATTAAAGTTAAGTCCCGTAGTTTCTGACGATTTTTCAAGATAAATACCTCTTCAGGTGGCGCGAGTCCACTAATCAGTGTACAGTTGATCCATCTGTTCCATGAATAAGATCCGTAAGCAGTATATTGCCTTACCCCTGACTTGAAAACGTTAATCCCTTGCACCTGTACGTCTATGGTAGCCACTATTCCTTCCGTAAAGGGACAGATGAAACCAAAAGTCAAACTGAAAAGAATCCCAACATTAAAAAGAAACCCCGCCATGTTTTGGTATGAATTTCAAAGTATCAGTCGTTGTAAATGTCAAGGTACACAGTATTGTTCTCACCAGCATAATTATAAACTGAATGACAAACTTACAAGGAAATAGCTGCCTGTTTTCTAACGCGTCTATTTATTTTAATGAAGTTGTTTCCTGTTACGTAGTTTTCTGCTAAACTGTTTTTTTATTATTTTAAATTTTAGATTCTGAACATGTCAAAGCAATGTATCATAATTGGCTATGATCCTAACATTTAGGAATTGCATAAACTGTTGTATTTTGTGTTGTGTTTGTAACCTGTGTTTTTTTTAAATATACCTGCAAATCTGGATAAATACAAACTAAACAAAAGCAATCTGAATCCTCAATTAAATAATCAAGGCTACCCATATTAGCGAGTTATTAATGCTGTTAATAACCAGCAGAAACTTTCGTTCGACACAATGTTATGAATTATTGTTTATCGATCCTTATTTGCTTATCTTAAAAATGTGTTGACCTTCAGTATAAGACTATGTTTTCAAATATCTAATGTTAACATTAACGGTGAAGTTTGTGATCAAGAGATTTAACAAACTTGTTGCAAAAACGAAAAAGCAGCTTTATAGCTATGCGATGGAAGTTACTGCTCTGTGCAGTTGTTGGTCATAATTTATATTTTAATTGCTAGGTAAAAAGAAAATAATCAACGTTATACGTATTTCACAATTAGCTGAAACTTTCGTTACATCTTCGGTAAATGTTTTTATTATTTGGTTCTGTCATTCAATGAATTGTATGTATCTCGACAAGACAGTGTTTTCTTTTATGTAGTTTTGTCATTCAATGAGTTGTATGTATCTCGCGTAAACAGTACATATTCCTCAGTTTGCTTCTGTCATTCAATGAGTTGTATGTATCTCAACAAGACAGTGTTTTATCTTCTCCGGTTCTGTCATTCAATGAGTTGTATGTATCTCGACAAGACAGTGTTTTATCTTCTCCGGTTCTGTCATTCAATGAGTTGTATGTATCTCGACAAGACAGTGTTTTCTCTTACTTGTACCTTTGTTGATGTCTCGTCAATGTCGGCTTCTATCTTTATTGTCTGCAAGTATTTATAATATATTTTATTTCAGATAAAGATGAAAAGGACAACAGGAAAAGTACACCGCGGTTTAACCGTTTCTAAGCGGTGTCAGTCTGTCTACGAGTACGTGTGATTTCTATCATAACATTAGTAGTGTAAAGCTGTTTGATTGTGATACAATGTACGTTTATTGCCTGGTAAGAGCCATGACATCTGACATAATACGGGGCTGTAGTATAATAACATTGAACACTGGAATACAGCCAGAGATGTAAAGGATACACGTGATTCCTCCGCCAGGGGAAACACTAAGTACTATTCTTTCAGTAAGGAGTGGATTTTCTTAGTTGATGATATGCGAATCAACCATATTGTTAAAGGAAACCAAGCAGGAAATATAAGATTAGCTTACGTGCGGGTTATTTGTTATGTTTCCTTACATGTTTATTTAATATACACAAAGACTGATGCATCTGAGTAGCTGCAAAAGGGTGACTAAAATTAGGTCACCGAATTAAATTGATTTGCTACAATAGCCCACACAAAACAACAGGTATTGTTCCAGGGATCATTTCCAGGGACAAGGTTTAGTTTGTTTGAGAAATTAGTATCTTATAATAAGACAGTTAAGATTAAAAAAGACTGGACGACCTCGTTCAGCTCAAGGACCATGCGTGGGCTTGATTTACATTTCACTACACCTTGTTATATTTCTCTCAAGAGGTTTGTTGTCATTATATTCATCCTTTAGTGAACACATGCATAATATATATAAGGTAAGGTTCGGTTGAACTAGTCAGTAAAAGTGTACCCAAACAAATATAACATAACGGCCATAGAAGAACCACCATAAGACTAGGAAGTCAACACAAATTAAGCCGCTAAAGTGTTGTGAAAGCTTTAATGTTGTTAAGAAGTACACCGCAGTATTACCGTTTCTAAGCTGTGTCAGTCTGTCTAGGAGTATTTTAGTACATAACGAGTACATACTATCATGACTGTACAGCTGTTTTGTTGTGATACAATGTATGCCTACGTCCTGGTATGAGCCATTACATCTGACATAATATGTGGTGTAGAATGATAAAGTTGAACACTGGCATACAGCCAGAGATGTGAAGGATACGTGATTCAGTCGCCAGCAGAAACACTAAGTATTATTCTTCAGTTGATGATATGCAAGTTAAAAGCATGAAGAAACAAGCCTTTCTCACTCAATTTGCAAATATTACTAGACATTGCTGTCTGTATATTCGTATGCTAA
>KN883902.1:94464-105999 GCA_000934455.1 Apostichopus parvimensis
TTATAGGTTACATATATCGTTAGTACAGAAAGCTGGTATAGTCTGTGAGTGTAGCATGACGATATCTTGTGTACTCAATATATCTAACGAGGCATGTATTGTACAGACAAATGACGTCATTGGACTGAACGATATCTATAAATCTATTCAACTTCTCTCAATGTTAATTTGTATGTTAATTTCATAAAGCGCGTATAGTATCTATGCATAACAATCTAATTTTTGTTGAGAACAAACTAAACGTGATATACTAACAAGACATTTGTAGTGCAAACAAAAATGTCGTTATTGGATACAGCGATTTCTATAATGCTCTCCAACCACTCTCAATGTGTATTAATATCCATGTATGACTGCGCTCTTTGTCCTTATTTGGGAGGCTATATTAGTTGTAGTCTCTGTGACTTGACATGCATGATGGAAACATGACGTAATTCATACCATATACCACCGTTCATGTTCAAATATGAACATATACCGTTATGATGCCCTTGATATTGTGTTATTCAATTGCGATCTCTGAGCATTCTGCGTCATAATATAAAACCATTACATGTTAATCTATGTTAACATGCATCTCCTCTTTTTCTACTGTTCCCTTATCCAATGAAGAACGATCTACCACATTGATATCTTGATAGAGATGACTTCATGAAGAATATGACGTCATTCTGTGTAAAGACTTTAAATGTTGATATATGTACATGTATCATTTTGCTGTTCGTCTTTAGCGTTGGAAACATCATTTGTTTCCGAGTAGGACATGTAAACCGGATTGTGGTGTAACTCTGTTGCTGAGGGTGCTTCCATACTGCAGCCTGTGTCACGCAAAGCCGGAGGCGCATGATGGATGGTAGCTAGTTTTAACTTTCTACATAAGATGATTAGAACGACAATTAAAATAGAGACAATAGATGTCATGGTAACAGTAATTGCTATTAAGATAGCGTACGTTGTTTCCGTAATTGACTGGAATTTTGGACTTTGTGCTACAGAGTTCACTGACTCGTTACAATCATTGTGGGAACCAGTCACCATTTTGACAGACTGAACTTCGGTTGTTTGATGCGCTTCCTTTTCAGTCGTAGTCTTTGGTTTATACGTAACAGTTGTTTTCACATCATTGTCTTCTGTAACTACTCTGTGTGACGTAACATCCACCTGTGCCAATGTATCATAAGTAGAGCACCTTACTGCCAGTATATCATTACCACCAGGAGATGCTTCCTTAATGTTTAGTATAGTTTCTCCTGGTCTCTGAGTTATGGTGGTATTTATGCTTACCTTGATGACATCATAGGAACTAAAGTCGAGAATGTCACCATTGGCTGTTATAATAGTCCAGCGCATCAAACGAGGTGGAACACTGGTGCAATTAAACTCTAATGTTGAACCATCATTCGTAAAGTTGAACGGTGTCAATGAAAGCTGCAGTTGATTAATAATCTCTAAGTTGAGTTGGCGCCTTGCACATTGTTGATAGCTCGAATATGTATGCCAATAATCAAGATAATAAGTAATACCCCAAATGCACGTGAAGGTTCTCTGACCATTGCTAGGAACATGGGTTATGGGTCTTGATGATTGATCTGATTGAAATCGGCATGTCGAATCCGCCGTTTCACAGGCAATTGATATTTGTTCACCTATATAAACAGTCGAACCAACGCTTGAAGAGATGACTTGCCTTTCTCGCACAAATTTAACTTCAACTTCACTGTCAAAGGTGGTGCGAATTCGTGTTTCGTTTACAGCAAATGAATAACATTCATTAAAAAAAGCACGACAAGTATATTTCTCTAGAACATTATTTGTTCCCGCACTCATTGTGGTTAATCTTTTTGACCACATTGTTGTAAAAATATTACTGTCTATTAAAGTTGTGTCCCGGAGTATCTGACGATCTTTCAAGATAAATACCTCTTCAGGTTGCACGAGTCCACTAATCAGTGTACAGTTGATCCATCTGTTCCATGAATAAGATCCGTAAACAGTATATTGTCTTACCCCTGATTTGACAACGTTACTCCCTTGCACCTGTACGTCTATGGTAGCCACTATTCCTTCCGTAAAGGGACAGATGAAACCAAAAGTCAAACTGAAAAGAATCACAAAATTAGAAAGAAAACCCGCCATGCTTTGGTATGAATTTCAAAGTATCAGTCGTTTGAAAATATCAAAATACGCAGTATTGTTCTCACGAGCATATTTATAAAGTGAATGACAACTTACAAGGAAATAGCTGCGTGTTTTCTTACGCGTCTATTTATTTTTAGGAGATTGTTTCCTTTGACGTAGTATCCTGCTGAACTTTTTTTCAATTTTTTTTTAAGTTTAGATGCTGATCATGTCAAAGCACTGTTTTATAATTGGCTATGGTCCTAACATTTAGGAATTGCGTAAACTGTTGTATTTTGTGTTGTGTTTGTAACCTGTTTTTTTTTAAATATACCGGAAATCTGGATATAAACAAACTAACAAAAATCAATCTGAATCTTCAATTGAATAATCAAGGCTACCTATATTAGCGAGTTATTGATGTTGTTAATAACCAGCAGCTTATTTGCTCATCTTAAAAATTGGTTGACCTTCAGTATTAGACTATGTTTTCAAATATCTAATGTTCACATTAACGGTGTAGTATGTGATTAAGAGATTTTGATAAACTCGGTGCAATAACGAAGAGGCAGCTTTATAGCTTAGCGATGGAAGTTATTGCTCTATACAGTTGTTGCCCATAATTATATTCTAATTGCTAGGTAAAACGAAAATAATCAACGTTATACGAATTCCACAATTAGCCGAAACTTTTCGTTTCATCTTCGGTAAGTCAAACTGTTGACTTTTACAATTTGAAAGACGACTTTTTTAAAGATGTTATTTTAATTTTAACCACGGTACGTCGCAGTATAATGAAAAATTAAGCTTACATAACAGTCCCTTGCAAGGAATGGCGTATTGCTTCACTTCTTGTGTCATACTGTGTCATGAAACAAACCTTTCAAAGTGTGGTGAAGATGAAAGACATCCTACTACCTTCACTGGCGGATCCAAGGGGGGGGGAGCCAACGGGGGCCATGCGCCCCCCCCCCCCCCAAGGTGAGCCAAAAAGTGTTTCCGAACATCCGCTAAATTATATGATTGGAAATTTAAAAAATCGAGAGGAATAGCAGACGTAGACGTAAATTTTACAAAGGGGAGGGGGTCACCCCCTCTCCTAACACCCCTCCCCCGTATCACTCTAACGCCACTTTGGCCCCTCCCAAACAAAGACCCTGGATCCGCCAGTGACTACCTTCAAACTCTTGTCAAAACAAAGAAGTTAAACGTTTTAAAGTCAGTTTCGTTTTGGTCTTAACAACCCACGTATTTCCAGTATTTCCAACTTCTCAGCAGTAGTGAAACTGTCAAAAATATCGAAAAGTTGATAATTGGGGACCTGTTTGGTCCTTATTGTAGCGTCTGGTTTAGGAATACTAACAGAGTTTTAAGGAATGAAGTAACATGTGCACAGAATATATTTACGTTTGTTCACATTATGTTAATTTCCACTGACTAACAATGAAATTCTCGAGTATTCATTTCAGTTTATACGTTTGGTTTAGTAATACGGAAAAGTAGAATGTAATTAGTGACTTTAGCTACACTTCATGAACATGATACTGATGGAACATTGTTTGATAGTATTACATACATAGCAACCTCCCGTTTAATAGTTAAATATAAGACAAAGTATACAGTTTATAAAAGAAATAAAACTAAAACTGTTTGCAAACTTCTAAAAACCTGTGTAATATAATGTGTAAAAGTAAGTGGGTCTGACGTTTCGAGGCTGAATGACGAGTAACAGTAACTACAAGGGACAAAATACAAGCACAGAATACAGATAAGTTAATGAGCAGGGTGAACACAAAAGAGATTGATGTATAAGATTAGTTGACAAAGGGTGGAGAGAAGATTGAAACCAACAGGGGAAGAGGGGAGGTAGGAGATAACACTGTAGAGGGACAAAGAGAAGATTATGGGAAGAGGGTAGGGAATAAACTGCAGTCGTACTAGATCAGCAGAGAGAAATTGTGGATGCAACGCCTTCGCACCATTCAACCTCATGGGCTCAACATTCAGGAAGGACATGACTACCCTTTCTTCTGCCCCCCCCCTGCATCTCTCCTTGTTCCCCTTCTGTCACCCCTCTCCTAGCTCTCTTCTACCCTCTTTTCTCCACACCTTCCTGTATTTGTCCTCTGTATATAAAGTTAGGTCCGGTGGAATAGGCATACGTTAATGTAAACGCCTGGAGAGTATGTTCTATTTCAGTTTAGCGAAATGTTCATATCATGTCTTCTTATTTCATAAGTCAGTACGTTAACCGTTCATGGTCACTCTCTCGTCTTCGGGTCAGAAGAGTCTGCCGGAGAGAATGGCTCCAAGGGGTAGGAGGTCTACGGACTCTTAAAGATCCCGCATTATATCAGCCTGTTCTTAAACATGTTGAGTGTTGGGGCTGTATCTACATTCTCTGTTTAGCTAATCGATGTTTTCCAAACTCTATCCAGTCTAATCGTACTGTTGCTGGTCTTATCTTTCTATTACAATTCCCTCAGGTTTTGCTATCACTTATAATTTCAACAAAGTCATCAAATTTCCTTCTTTGTGTTATATTATAAAACGTAATAAGGTCCTGGTCCATAATGTGTTGCTCTCTTGTCGTCAATCTTAGTTCTTTCGTCATAGGATTTGCTTTCTATTCCTGGTATTATCGTCATTCCTCGTTGTAGTGTGTAACCTCCAGATTCTTTGCACGTATTTTGTAGGAATGGCGTTCAAAAAGAACAAAACGCTTACTTCAACCGCTGATTACGTGTATGCACCATCGCAGATACGATGACCGTGCGTTTGTTTTGATTTTCAAGAGTTTTGTTAGAATAACAATAAACGTAGAGAGCTCCTCAGATTTAACCTGCGTGAACAGTGTAGCAGTCAAGGCTAATGTGAAAATACGGTTCATAAATATATTAATTACGTCATTGTGTTTTATGTAGGCCTATCAGTTTCATTATTAGCCCCTATATCCAGGGACGTCAATCATGGGAGGAGACACGATTCTTGCCACGTATTTTTAGGAATGGCGTTCAGAAAGAACACAAGGTTTACTTTAACAGTTCATCACGTATATGCACAATTGAGGATACGATTGCTGTGTGTTTGTTTTGGTTTTGCACGAGTTTGTTTAGAATAGCAATACACGTAGAGAGCTTCTCGGATTTAACCTGCGTGAACAGTATATAGCAGTTTAATGTGAAACTACGGTTCATAAATATATTTACTTCGATTATGTGTTTTATATAGGCCTATCAGTTTCGTTGTTAGCCCCTATATCAGTGCCACGATGTTTCAGGTAAGAATATTGAGACACAGTCCACGACAGGCCCACCCACTCCCCCCCCCAACACTCAGCTCACCCCCCCCCCCCATAGTCATAGTCATGATCATACGGTTGCAGTCTCTATGGAAGGGGACTTGGGTTGGGAGTGGATCGAGGTGTTGGGTTTACTTAGCCAGGTTCTGTCTTGTGTGACTTTTCTTCAAAAGTGCAAGACCAATATATTGAACAGTGGCGTAACTAGACTTTTTCATCAGGGGGATAAGAGGGGCAAACAGTTCGAGGGAGGGGGGGGGGGGGGTTACGCGCGACCAGTTCTATCATTTTAGGTACCTTTGCAATATGCCCAATTCCCAAACACATTTGAAACCATGGTAACGGTACTACGAATGTTTCTTTACCCAAATTGAACAGTTTTTCCTGAGTTCCATCCGCTAAATTGTCAAAGGGACAGTCCAACTAAACATATGAACTTGATATACTGTAGAGAAAGTCCAGCGCGAAGCCAGGATTTCATCATGGGGAGGGGGGGGGGTGGGTGGGAGAGTTAGATTCGGTTTATTGACCTGTGAACGAGAGAGCTTTGCGCTATCTGCATGGTGTCCAGGGGCGCGCCACATGGACCCTGGTTGGGTCCAGGAGCGAAGCCCCTGGAAGCTATACGATATGGTGGCAATTTTTAGCCAATCGGCAGAGATTTTAGCCATGCAAGATATCTTAAAATGTTCAAAATATTGCATATGATTAGCCAAATATTAATTGGATAGGTAGAAATTATTCAAGAGGGAAATACCCTCGATTAAACTAGAAGCTAATTCTAGGGTGACCTAGTCAAATCCGTGAAATATTCCAATTTCCACATTTCTGAAACAATGTGCTTGATCTCTCTACTTTGTCCTCGAAATTCTCCCCGCCATGGTGCCTCTTTTCTCTCTCTCCACCTCTCTCTCCACCTCTCTCTCTCCACCTCTCTCTCTCTCTCTCTCTCTCTCTCTCTCTCTCTCTCTCTGTCTTTTGTCACCCCCTCTCACTTTTTCACACACTATTTTTTTTTCTCATTTTATATGAGGCGCGACCTGCCGTGGCTACGCGCTTGGAGAAAGTCACTATATACTGTTAGCTGATAACCCTGTGTCCTCTGTTATCGTCCTGTTTACAGTACATATATGTATCGTTCTAGCTTTTTTTTACAAATGCCTAATGTATTTCTTTATAATTAGCTGATTCATATTTTCGGTCAAATTTGTTATTTGCCGAAACTTAAAAAATCAAACATGATATAGCGATGGGATTTTAAAAATTGGTTTTTCATCCTTTCAATTGTTTTTTGGTCGGACTATTTTTTCAACAGTACATTTTAAGCTCATTGTCTATCATTAACTATAATTATGATTTTAATAAATTTGTATATGATCCTCAGTTCCATCGACTTAGGGTCCATTCATTCAGCCATTACAAAACTGTCCATAGTCCATCGGCTTTATTACATTAATCGGCTTCAAATATTGTAATGCCGTTGGTCATCTTATCTGTCGCCCTCTATTTATTCAGGCTACATGTCCCCGTTTATAGCCACATGTGCTTTCCATGTGGACAGTGACGCATTACAGGTCACCTGACGTCTGTCCATCAGCTCAGGTGGATCAGATATCGAGACTTGTAAGTCATTATTCGCTCCCGTTCTGAATCGTTCGGTTCGGTAGTAGCCCTGGCTCCGACCATTGTGGTCGTATTTGTATCTGTTTCGTATCCGTCTTTAAACACGTTTGTGCGTGTCGATAAAGGACTCTACTTCGGTTTTGAGACCTCGTTTGTAACCATTTTCATTTTAAGTACATGTTTTTCTACTTTAAATTTTTAGGGCTTCGTGCCGATGTTTTGTGGCTGATTGTAGTAATAGATTATAAAATCCCAGCGTTCGTTCTTTACTCGTTTATCTATGTGTTATATTCTCTGCATGTAATAGCGAGGTTTAAGGCTCGTCGCTACTAACACCCAACATTCAAATAGCATTTGTTTCCATACCGTCACCATTCCTCAGTAGGGAATATTTAGGCGCCCCCGGAATCTAAGTCTGAGTAAACGTTGCAATATATATAGTCGTTGGAAACAATATTTCGGTAAGGCCTATTCTAACGACTGTTCAGCCTATGTAAGTTCACACATGCGATGTTAAAATTACGTAATATATCATGCTGCAGTTTCCAAGTATCAATATCGGAGTAAAGTTGCGCGGACGGTCGAAATAATGGTATAAAGTTATAACCATACACACGATGTAACAAGCATGGTAGGGTATAACCTCGTTGGGAAGCGAGTGTGACGAAAGGAGGGGTGAGGAGATGGTCTCGTAGCGATGACAGAAAGCAAATGGTATGATAATATTTAATTTGAGACGCAATTGGCTGGTATTACTTTGAGAATTCCCGTCTATTACCTATTAATGTCAACCGCGAACTGGTTTAAATGAGCCTTTAAATGCACGTTGTGATTTACGTTCAATGTTTCGTTTAGCCCACCAATATCATATGGGGGCAAGTGAGGGGCAAGCGAGGGGAAAGTAAGGACAATTGGGTGGAGGGGCAAGTGGGGGAAAGTGAGGGCCAGACATTTGACTGGGGGCCTCCCATCCTCTGTCCAGCTTAAAAGTAAACAAGTTCGTCATAATGATAGAAGTGTTTGTTTGTTTTGTAATGTATATGATTATTGATCCACGCTAAACCTATACGTGTTCATTTGCTGTCTTTGCGTTGTAGCACATATGTACAGATGAGAACTCTTAATATATAAACTACCGTGTAGCAGACAGTAGGAGGCCTTTATTAATAAAAGAAGTTTTTCCGTTATATTTAGAAGAAAAGCAGCCCTTCGATTAGAGGGAGAGAAAGAAACAAGACAACACACTACAATAACAATATCTTATACATTCATTATATACACATGCAAGATATCCATATTGAGAATATTTAGGTAATAGAGAAACAGAAAATTGCCACGACTTATTAGGTACATTGAAAGAGTAAGTTTTCTTGTCTCAGTACTGGAAACGATTAAAAGTTACATGACACGACCATTTAGATACAGTTATATACAATCTTTAATTGGAGAAATTGTCGCCCTCGATCCTAAAACGCAGGTTAATTCTTTACCCATTTGATGTTTGAGATATGATCTGCTAAACATGCTCATTAGCTTTAATTAAGGGACTGGACTACTTAGTCTAATACACCTACCATTGCGTGACTTCCTCAGATGCAATACAAAACTAAATAGACAACCAAACGATTTTAATGGCCTCAAAAAAACATGTCTATACCAGATGGTGTTGAATATCATCCATGTGCACTCCGTTGTTCATTTCAAGTATTAAAAGAACGTATTTTGGTAGAGTTATTATAATTAATGAAACACCGAATAAACATTAACATTCAGGTCTAAGTCACAATATGGTTGTTAACTTCATTTTAATAACAACGTACATATGAATACTTCAAGTTGGATACGATATAATTACACACAGTATAGGTTAAAATATCTTTATTACAGAAAGCTGCTACAATCTGTGAGTAAATCATCGTGATATCTTGTGTACTAAATAAATATTACACTAATAAAATATGTATTGTACAGACAAATGACGTCATTGGACTTAACGATATCTCTAAATCTCGTTAACTTCCCTCAATGTTAATTTGTATACAGCAGATTGTTGATTGTACAATATTACACAATATTTCATAAAGCGCGTATATAGTATCTAAATGCATAGCATTCTCATTTTTTTAGAACGAAATAAATATGATATACTAACAAGACATTTGTTGTGCAAATAAAAATGACGTTATTGGATACATCGATTTCTATAATTCTCTCCAACGACTCTCAGTGTGAATTAATATCCATGTATGACTGTGCTCTTTGTCGTTATGGGAGGCAATATTATGGGAGGCTATATGTAGAATGGAATATGTCGTCATTCATATACCACCTTTAATGTTATGCACATATACCGTTTTGATGCCCTTGAAATTGTGTTATTCAATTGTTATCTCTGACGTCATTCTGCGTCATAATATAACACCATTACATGTTGATCAAAGTAAATATGCATCTCTCTTCCTCTTTTTCCGCTGTTCCCTTATCCAAAGAAGAACGATGTACCAAATTTGAATCTTGATAGAGATGACTTCATGAAGAATATGACTTTAAATGTTGATATAAGTACATGTATCATTTTGCTCTTCGTCGTTAGGGTTGGAAACATCATTTGTTTCCGAGTAGGACATATAAACCGGATTACGGTGTAACTCTGTTGCTGAGGGTGCTTCCATACTGCAGTCTGTGTCACGCAAAGCCGGAGGCGCATGATGGAATGTAGCTAGTTTTAACTTTCTACATAAGATGATTAGAACGACAATTAAAATAGAGACAATAGATGTCATGGTAACAGTAATTGCTATAACGATAGCGTACGTTGTTTCCGTAGTTGACTGAAAGTTTAGACTTTGTGCTTCAGAGTTCACTGACTGGTTACAATCATTGTGGGAACCAGTCACCATTTTGACAGACTGAATTTCGGTTGTTTGATACGCTTCCTTTGCAGCCGTAGTCTTTGGTTTATACGTAACAGTTGTTTGCACATCATTGTCTGCTGTAACTACTCTGTGTGACGTAACAACCACCTGTGCCAATGTATCATAAGAAGAGCACCTCACTTCCTGTATATCATTACCACCAGGAGATGCTTCCATAATGTTTAGTATAGTCTCTCCTGGTCTCTGAGTTATGGTGGTATTTATGCTTACCTTGATCATATCATAGGAACTAAAGTCGAGAATGTCACCATTGGCTGTTATAATAGTCCAGCGCATCAAACGAGGTGGATCACTGGTGCAATTAAACTCTAATGTTGAACCATCAGTCAAAAAGTTTAACGGTTGCAATGAAAGCTGCAGGTGATTAATAATGTCTAAGTTGAGTTGGATTGTTCCACACTTGTACGTATTCCAAGAATAATCAGAAACCCAACTGCACGTGACTATATTCTGCCCATTGCTAGGAACATGGTTCATGGATGTTGATGATAGCTCTGGTCGAAATTCGCATGCGGTATTTTCATATACATTAGCACAGGCAATTGATATATGTTCACCTATATAAACAGTAGAACCAACGCTTGAAGAGATGAATTGCCTCTCTCGCACAAACTTAACTTCAACTTCAATGTCAACAGCTAATGCATAGCTTTCATTAAACAAAGCACGACAAGTATATTTTTCTAGAACATTATTTGTTCTCACACTGTTTGTGGTTAATCTTTTGATCCACATTGTTGTAAAAATATTACTGTCTATTATAGTTAAGTCCTGGAGTATCTGACGATTTTTCAAGATAAATACCTCTTCAGGTTGCACGAGTCCACCAATAAGGTGCAGTTGATCCATCTGTTCCATGAATAAGATCCGTAAACAGTATATTGCCTTACCCCTGATTTGACAACGTTACTCCCTTGCACCTGTACGTCTATGGTAGCCACTATTCCTTCCGTAAAGGGACAGATGAAACCAAAAGTCAAACTGAAAAGAATCACAACATTAGAAAGAAACCCCGCCATGTTTTGGTATGAATTTCAAAGTATCAGTCGTTTGAAAATGTCAAAATACATAGTATTGTTCTCACCAGCATAATTATAAAGTGAATGACAACTTACAAGGAAATGGCTGCCTGTTTTCTAACGCGTCTACTTATTTTAAGAAGGTTGTTTCCTGTTACGTAGTTTTCTGCTGAACTGTTTTTTTTTTTCAATTTATTTTTAGATGCTGATCATGTCAAAGCACTGTACCATAATTGGCTATGATCCTAACATTTAGGAATTGCGTAAACTGTTTTATTTTGTGTTGTGTTTGTAACCTGTGTTTTTTTTTCAATATACCTGCAAATCTGGATAAATACAAACTAATAAAAAACAATCTGAATCCTGAATTGAATAATCAAGGCTACCTATATTAGCGAGTTATTCATGTTGTTAATAGCCAGCAGCTTATTTGCTTAACTGACAAATGTGTTGACCTTCAGTATAAGACTATGTTTTCAAATATCTAATGTTTACATTAACGGTGTAGTTTGTGATCAAGAGATTTGACAAACTCGGT
>KN883904.1:2960-17737 GCA_000934455.1 Apostichopus parvimensis
ATCTTACCCGTCAGCTTCCAATCGGCTCTCTGACTCACACCTAATTACCATGGAAACTGCGTCGTACTTTCTCGTTGCACTTGTAGTATTTCTTCATCAATTTATTAGGGCTGGGCAGCAAATTTTTATTAAGGAATCTTAAGACAGAGAGAACATGATGTCGCTTCGTCCATTAGTCTGTGCGATAATATTATCGTAACTGTGTACTCAGTGAGGTATATGTAGCAAATTGACAGTACACGCAACAGCTGTAATGAACGGTTTTGTAGTTATGAATGAAAGAGCTATAGGCAGTAAACTAGTGTGCTATCTGCAATTCGTTGTGAATCAACTAGTGGCTTCATAATTTCATGCGGCCTCGAAGGCACTCGACCGTATATATATATATCACGGCAACTATACACAATGATGTCAAGGGAAACCTGGTCTCAGGAATTTGTTTTAATAAAAAAAAGTAGTGTTTTTCCCTTAGGTTCTAGAAGGGGTGATGTTACTTAGAACCGGATGAATTCATATATACAAACTACAATTATATAGTTTATTATTGAGTAATAATGAAGACTTTCGAATGACGTCATAAGTATTATTTTCATGATACAATTATTTTGCAATGAGAAAGTGGGAACTAATAACTTGGGCAAGTTGTTAATGCCGTTGTGAAAATCCACTGTAAAAAGCTTTGCATTCCCAATCTTGTTTCACACCCCCCTCCGATCTGCTTCATCAAGGTTTAACCATATACGGTTTTATATTTACAAAGAGAAGCCATATAAAAATTTGCCTGTATGTAAAAACAAAGGTTTTCTATGAGTTTAAGTTTAAAGGCAGCTTGAACTTAAACTTTGACAAGAATCGTAGTGAACATAAATTTAAACATGGGGTGAGATATTGCAGTCAGTTTGCCGATACAGCCTTATTTGTACTCTAGCAACAGTTGCCTTGGAAACACATGGTGTGGAAATTTTACGGGTACTATAGCATGGTCATCATGGTAATATAGGAATTGGAGGTGGGGTTTCACTTTTAGGTCAGGTGACATGACATGTACGTTTTTATGTTAGCGTTTTTATGTCTGCGTGAGACCATAAGGTCTTTAAACTGGTCAGTACAGATGTGCATGTGAATAGGATATACTACCTCCATTACTTGTAACATCATTAGAGTAAATGAGTTCAAATAAATAAAAGCAGCATTTGGTCATTAATTTGCCGCGAAGTAAACTCACGAACCATATTCCAGATAGACTTCAAACATAGTGGGCATTTGCTTGGGCAATGAATGTATCGCCTGTAACATATGACGTCAAATAAGCAGAAAACAGCATTTTGACCATGATGTGCATGCCAAAATGATAATATCCCCGACGACTGTAAACCTATGTACTGCAAACCAGACTCGA
Source organism: Apostichopus parvimensis (assembly GCA_000934455.1). Classification (NCBI taxonomy): domain Eukaryota; kingdom Metazoa; phylum Echinodermata; class Holothuroidea; order Aspidochirotida; family Stichopodidae; genus Apostichopus; species Apostichopus parvimensis. The sequence goes on from KN883904.1 coordinate 4,360, forward strand.
AAGATACACGCAGTCCATTAATGAATGGAAACTGCCACAACGCTCGCGTGCGTAAGGGAGGTCAAATGGTCAAACTTTGGCAAGGTTGCATGTTACCAAAATGGCCGAAAATGTGTCGGCGGCAAACGTCTCTTACTTGTTAAAGGATATTCATGTGGCTGAAATTGTTATGTAACAACAGGAGTTGATATTGAATATAAAATTATTGGCTGTTATGATGATATGTTATGATGTACTGAAAGAGGTCTCTGGAATCCGTAGAACAACCATGCTTGGTTTTATTTTGAAGGTACGTATCCGAATTAATCAAATGAAATTTAGCGCAGATGTGCAGCAAAACATATCGTATATGGACGAGAAATTATGGAACTAAAATATTTTAATAACTCAGGAGGGAAAACAAAAGCGAAATCAAAATATCAATTACGATACTTTTGCTTTTCAGGTGGTGAAGAACGGGTCTCTTTCGAATAATCGAAACTTTCAGCTAAGTATATAACACAGAGCTAATATTTGTCACGACGGGGGGAAATGAAGCCTATGCAATTTTCAGAAATTGTTTTCCATCGAATACACACCGAGTAACTACATGAACAATATGATAACTTAAACACGCGGAAGAATTATTCTCTCTCTCCGTCACTCTCTGAATTCTTTTGTTGGGAAGATTTATTTGCGTCTTATGAAGCACGACCGACACTCCAAAAACTCATTAACTTCCATGATTAATGTAAAAAGAAAGCTTATAGGAAATTTTTCAAATGTGGGGAAATATACACACAGTTCTTTATTCCAATGATCATTGCAGTATCAAAACAAATTTCCATCAGACCATCAGAGGGAGCATCAGTAAAACAATAAATCAATTATTAAGAGGTATGGCGTAGCATCTTAACAGACATCACAAATAATACTTGGAGAAGTTACCGCTTGAGTATCACTCGAAGTGAATAGTTTTATTGCTAGGTCAAGTGGCGGAGGGCTCATTGAAGTTGATCATGGAATTCACAAATGATTTCCAGTTTGGCTATAGCATAATGACTGACCGCGAGAATAAGGCAAAAGTTGTCGCCAAAACATGATACAGGTGGCAAAATCCTACAGTGGCTTAACGACCTTCCTTACTGGTTTTGCATCTGGACATGTAAGGCGTCCATGGCCATGGTTGGTGGGGTGTCCGTATTCAAAGCGGGAGGCCCGGGTTCGAATCCCTGTGGATACTGGAAGTATTTTACACAGTTCTGGATTTCCAGCTCATTATCTTTTGAAATACATATATATTCACTTGTCTTGGTCGATTTTTTTTACATTACAGTAGCTGCTTATTTATGATTATGAGATGTTTTACTTTGTTCATAACTTACTTTTGGTGGGAAAAGAAGTTTAAATTCATACTGCACAGAAACATAATTTACGTAACAATTTACGTGCAATTACGTAGCACCATGTATCTGCCTAAGAGCCTAACCTTTGTTCATAGAAAGTATTGATGTGTCAGATCTGTAATATGGAGACTTTAACAACAATCATAGGCCTAGTGGCGAGTGAAATTTGGCGAGTAGATTTTTAGTCAGGGTCGCCAAATAGGGAGTACTTTTAAAAATATTTCAGTGTCGATGTCTGAAAACATTTAAAACTTGATTTCTCATGGTAGAAATCATATAGACCCTTTATATTGGTATGTTGATTTGCCATATTGAGTTCAAGAATCCCTGTTGCTTGTGATGTCAAATCACATTTGAGGTCACCAGAGGTCATCTTTGAAAATCCTTTTATACATGATATATGACGATGGGAATCGTGGATACTTCTCATACTTGGTGTGTGGATGCATCACATTGAGTACGAGACCCTATATTGTTATTGGTGGAGCTAGTGTGTATTGCCACACACAGTAGACCGACCGACCTGTGTTTACCATGCCATTGTGTAGTTGTACATCAAAATAGTGTTTCGGTCCATTTATATTGTGCAGCTATTTCTGGTTAACTCCAAGCAGAAGTCTAGTGCAATGAAGACATCGAAACCTCAATGCATTTTGCATTCTGTTTTTACTGAGGTTTTGGCTATCTATACAAAGTGTAGCAGATTACATGGTATTGAAATTGGTGGTATCGAAACTAAGCTTCTTCAGTATGCGGATGACACCACATTCTTTCTGGACGGTAGCCAGTCATCCTTAAATGAAGCTCTCCGTATCCTAAACATTTATAAAATTTCGGCGGGTTCGACTATTAATATAGATAAATCCATTTTGTTTCCTCTCGGGTCTTACGTTCATCTCCCCCCCCTGCTTTGTAAAGAACTATAATTTTAAGTTTTCCGCTGGTCCCGTTAGGATGTTAGGAATTTGGTTTACGCACAATGGGAATGATCTCTTTAGATGAAACTACATCCCCAAACTTTCGAGGCTTAAAAGTTATGCGCTATCGTAGCTGGTTTTTTTAGTTTTTAGTTCTTCCTAACCCACCGCGTAATTTTATTAAGGATGTGGTAAATACCATTTTCGATTTCCTTTGGTCGGGGAACCCGGATAAAGTCAAGCGTAACAGTCTCATAAATAATTAAAATAAAGGAGGTTTAAATGTTTTGCAAATCCCAAGTTTCATTAAAAGTTTAAAATGTACCTGGATAAAGCGATCTTGCGATAACACTGAAGGAGTCTGGAATCTATTTTTACTGACGGTCTGTCTAAATTAGGTGGTAAGCTGCTTTTCCAGTGTAGTAATATGTTGGAAGACCAAACAGTTAGAGCCTGGCTGGAGGCTTCTTTTAATTCTCCCTCTGATAACTTCGGTAATAAATTATTTAGAACAATCACCATATTCGCAACAATAACAACATGTTCTACTATGAACTCATGTACAAAAAGGGTGTGATTTTTTGGGGGGGATATTTTTTTACATTAAACAATAAGGCCTTAAATTATAACACTTTAAAGGAAGAGGTTCTAACTTGCACACTTTCCTTTTACTGTCTACTGGGGAATTATTCGCAGTATCCCTCTCCAGTGGAAGCAGAGTGGGTGTAGCATTAATAACATTACTAATTTTAATATTGACTTCTTTGATAAGTATTGTATACAGGTTCTGTTTCTCAGTGTCTTTATCGTAATATCTATATGGCTAGAGTCGCTGTGGAGCCAACTGCTCCGGCCAAATGGAAAGAAGAGTTTAGGGGTTTCAATTGTCAAGATTGGAGTAACATTTTCAGTATGCCCTGGCACTCTATTTCTGAGACGAGACTCTCCTATACTTTCAGTTCCGTGTCTTAAATAGAATTATTCCAACCTCTGACTGCTCTTTACGTTCATTCTGTAAAATTAAAAACGTAATCCTTATCATTTTCTCATTCTTTATCTTAAGATCTATATTTTCAGTACCAAGCGTCAAACAAGACCTTAATTTGTAATGAATTTATTCATAAGTTCAGGGTTGCGTTGAAGGTTGAGAACTCTATTTTTCGACATAACAAAAATACTAAAAAGAATACATTAATTTTGAGGATCTCAAGGAAGCTTGCTTCTCATTATATCTCGACTTTTTATCATTTCGGCTAATCCTTTTAGACTGTCGCCATTTCCGCATTCTCACTCTTTACATGTTGTTACTGTCAGTTGTAATATTTCTGTATAGTAAGTGTGGGATTCTTGTAGTGTTTCTGTGAAATGTCGTTCTTCTTCTAATTTTCACCTCACAAATAATATTGTTTTTATCTGTCCCGTTGGACGTTATTATACTGGTAATGCTAAAATTCATTGTGATGTCAATGTTGTTATTTTTTAATGGATAAGTTATTTGTATATAAATATATAGTTGAAATAAACGGAGGAAAACATAATAATATTTTATCATGATGAAAATAAATGTTTGTTCGTCATAATTTAGGGTTTAGCAGAACAGATATGCAATATTTACATTAATAGTCAAAATTAATTTATCGAAGTTGAATTCATTGGTAAAAGCCTGGTAGCAAGCGCGATGGTATTTATATTTCGCGTTACCAGTACACTTCACTGTGTATGACAGAGGCAAACCTCCGTCATGCTGCCGATGCGACATAGCCATCCAGCATGAACATAACTTTGTTACAAATAGCATAAGACCGGGTAAATGGTGGCTTACTCCTGTTAAGAGTCTATTCAAATCGCCTCATACTCCTAGTTCAGGAAAAGTGCCAAAAGCAGCAGGAGAACATCTTTTATGATATGTTATCAATCAGGATGTGTTTTTTATGGCTTGGATGTTGAAGAGCATGAATGTAAGTACATCTGGTGCAAAGATTGGATCAATTAAGGCAATGTTAAACGCTTTTAGGCCTTCCAGGAGCAGCGTACGAAAATTGTTTACTACTGAGTAAAAAGGTTTGTTTACAAGTGACGAAAACTTCAAGTTATAGCAAAAAATCTGCAATGTCATGACATGGAAAATTGATCGTGCCATGAATGGCCAACTTGTCAGCTATCCAGTGATGGGAAGCATTTAGCTAGTGAGAACTTCTATCTAGACTAAGAGACCACATTACTTTTGTTATTTAGTTTGTTAGTCAATAGGGCTTTGAATACGCGTATGCCACCATATACCACGGTGAATCACAGAAAGTATAAAATTTCTGTGCTGTGAATACAGTGTGACATCGCTAAACACAAGTCAGTCAATGGTCATGTGATGATTACTTGACCAGTACAGTGCATTCTGAGTGGTGCGAATTGCAATGATTATATCGTTCATTTTCATTCTTCTGCTGGGAACGTGAATTAAAATAATCTCGATAAAACTCACGTTTACTCCTCACGATTATACCTCACTGACTATCCAACATGCGGAATTATGAAGAGGGATAACAAAACTATACTACGTACTTTGGGTTCAGACCAGCTCGGTAATGCGATCAGTGCAACGACGTTGAAAGATACAAAGACTCACCTGACAGAGTATTAGTCCGCGTTTTGGAAATTTCCATCCGCAAACTGCTTCTATTGAGAATACAATCAGTTCATTTATGCGACGACGAAATCACAAAGTAGGCTCCCCGCATCACAGCTACTAGCGCTGATAGCCATATATCACTCAACGTGCGAATATACGGTAACCTCGGTGCAGAGTCAAGAACAGTGTCACTCAGCAACTCGCAAGTGGGAGATTTTGTATACGTAACGTATACTTGTACATCAAGAATAATTATGGATTATACGTATTTGTCACAGTATTAAATTTTAAGGCATGGCAAATAAGCTCGTTAATGGATTTCTTAATTTGGGACAAGATGAAGGTTTGCATAAAAGGATTGATTAAATACAAAGTGCTATATCACGAGTTCAACTTAAAGTAAAAGTTTGAAATACACATTGGAGGCTATACTTTTGGGAAGTCATATTTCAATTTCAACAAATGAACATAACATATGGCATCAGACCTGGTCAACTCAGAACTGTTCGTAATGATTAAAGGTAGTTTTGTAAAGAGACATCTACACAAATAACATTGCTATTATCTATTTTATTTCATTTCATTTCCTGAGAATACACAGAGTCCTGGACACTGATTAGTCACATTGAACAACATGTTAACGTTACTGTATCCTCGCCTAGTTAGCGAAATTTAAGAACATACGGTGCTTTGCACCGAAGGCCTAATGGACGATCAATCTAACGAATACATGTATAGGCCTATAGTCTATCATTGCAAATGTAACACCCTCCGGTCTATTAAAAAGTGCTTCGTCGATTTCCTGGCCCTAGTTTATCATCATCCAAAACACGAAGTATATGCCATACACGGATATAGTGTATTATACCATGCCAAAATAATAACGTTACAAGTGCCTATGTTGCAAGAGCTGAAGTAGTACAGATTACGCCGAGATGTTGCGGATAAATACGATTAACATTTGTTGCTTGCAACTTTTTTGCAGGATGTTGTTAACTCAAATGCGTTCAAATGTTACCTGTCTTGTTCAATACGAGAACTGGTAACATTTGAACGCATTTGAGTTAACAACATCCTGCAAAAAAGTTGCAAGCAACAAGGAGATCTATTTTATTTACTTGTGCAGAATTAACTGTTCACCGCCAAAATTCTTGCAAATCTGAGTCTGGATTTATTCCTGCGTAGCCAACCTGTGAATTTGAGATTGTTAGGAAGAGTGTATGTTCAGCTGGCATTCACCAGCCAGCCATGTAGATGATGGAGCCGGCTAGTAATCCCAATATTGTAGCGCGCATGCGCACTACAATAATTATTGTGACGTTCTTTAAACCACACTAGCATACAATATTCCATGGCATTTGGGTGGAGGTCGAGCCCAGGGCAACGATTGTCTGAAAAATTTGGCATTTCAGCGTCGTGACAGACATATTTTTTATGTTTGTGTGTATGTATCACTAGTGCTAATACACACTATTACTATAAGAAATACTGGGAACGTACATCGTAGTGGCTTCAAGAATCATGTTGTTTTCGTGGTGGTCAATGGTCATTTAAGGTCAATAGCGGTCAACACTTTGGAGATGGTGAGTTGAGTGAAAAGAATTAAAAATAAAACAGTGAAAATAAACAAGAAAATCACGTAGTCAGAGTGACTACACACTCTCGCTCCAAAACACAAAGCGAGAAAAATACGATCGAGGAATTGTCTTGTGAGGTGGGGAGGCAAAACATGTGGAAAAACAATAAAGAGAACCATGATCGTAGGAAGTCAAGAGAAAGTCACATGATCCAACGTCCTAGCAATCAATAGGTGCATATACAATCACAATGTGAAAGAAATGATACAGCAACAATCCTTTTATTCTTGGTAAGGTGGCCAAAGAACACTTCTGAGGATTAGTACAGGTAAGGATTTGTAGACTATGGAGATTGCATAGTAAGAAATATTGCGTAAGGTTGATTAAAGAAAAGATGTTTCTTTTCTTTCTTTTTTTCTTTCTTTTTCTCCATTTATTCAGCATATTTTCTTTTAAAACAATATAGCATATACATATTGTTATAATTATAATCACCTTTTACAATTCTTGCATAGAACACGTTTTTATGACATTTCAAGTACGGAGCAACTCTGGGCATTCAGATAATGCATGTTGTAATTGAATATAACTTACTTTATCTTTCTTACACTAACTTGATTTTGAATGGATATAACGTTCAACATCAATTGCAAACTTAAATTTATAGAAAAAAATCGCAAATGTTTGGTAAGTTCTTATTCGCTTACAATCATAAATATAATACTTCATGTGTATTATAAGAAAATTATATGGGTGACTATATCCATTTCCGTACCCGAAAAAAATATTTCGTTTTGAAAAGAAGAACTGTTGCTTTAAAAACCGATTCTCTACGTCTAATATGAAAGACCCAGTAAAATTACAGTCCCAAAATAGATGCTCGATATTCTCAGTTTCTCTGTTGCAGAAGGAACAAACCTCTGTTTCATTTATATCCATCAACGCTAAAAGTGTATTTGTTGCAATAATACGGTGTAAAAATTTAAACTGAAAGTATTGGAGCTTTGCATCTAATACAGTGTAGTATGGAATCTTAAAAAACCTGTCCCAGTCTTTTTTGGTCAGACCTTTAAAGGAGCAACTCCACTTCTCTCTTGCAGTCGGAACTTTTGATAAACGATTTAAATACATTTTATAGATATGCTGAGAGATAGAGCTAGCCCGAATGGCATTAAAATACTTGATAGTATTGTTGTTCATAACATCAGTACTATGGCAACCTGACCTTTTCCACCACTGGGGAATTGCACTTATTAAACCCCAATACAAAGTAAAAGGTATATCAGCATTAAAAACCTGTTTGAACCTTACAAAAGTTAGCGACTTATTATGCTCATCAAACAGGTCTCTAACATAAATAACATAAAGAAAAGATTTTTCTAAAGTATCCTGAAAGTAAAAGTTTGTTGCCCTAAAGATCACAGATGTCTGAGATGCCATTGTAAAGACGCACAAAAGATGGTTAAAAGGTGAATCGCAGTGCGTGAACGATAAGTCTATTCTAATATCAATCAAAATCAAACTGGCTTTATTAAAAATAGGTTTATTGGAGAGAATATCCGTTTTATCTTTAGTCGATTACTGTCAAATAAATAATGTCACTGGTTTTTATTATTATTATGTTTTGAAAGGGCGTTTAACCGTCTTGAGTGGAACTTTATTTTTGATTGCTTACATATTTTTAATTTTAACAACAGTTTCATTAGATGGATCCGAACGTTTTATTCTAACTCCTCAGCTTGTGTTATTTATAATGGCTTTTCTTTCCCATCCCTGAAAATTTCTATGAGGGAGGGGGGGGGGTCGTCAAGGCTGCCCTCTTAGTCCATACATTTTTACCATTTGTGTAGCGCCACTTATACTATTAAAAGAAATCTTCTCGTATATTAAGAGGTATATCTATTTTAGCTACTGAGCGTAGACTTATTCAATATGCTGATGACACCTGTATTGTATTAGATGGTACTTACCACAGCTTAAAGGACACGGATGATATTCTTAACATTTTGGAGCTCTCTTCTGGTTTGAGAGTAAATCATGAAGAGTCTAATATTTTCCCGTTAAGTCCCTTGCTTCTAAGAAACCTTATTTCTTAAGAAATTTCTCTTATATGGACATTAGGTCCTGTCACGGTCTTGGGCATCACCTTTGACAACTGTTATGATAATCTTAATCCCCCCCCCCCCCAAAGTTACCACGTCTAAAACATACTTTAAACCTATATGGTCCGCTCGTGACCTTACCCCTATATGCAAGATTACAATCTTCAAATCTTTAGGTATTTCTCAATTTGTCTTCTTGTTCTTATTTTTTCGTTTCGTTTGGGGTGGCAAACCCGATAAAATTAAGCGTAATACACTCGTTGCCCCTACTAGTTTAGGTGGCCTTAGGGCCACGCATATCATTCTTTTGTCCGTAGTTTGAATTGTGTGTGGGTAAGACGGTATACTGAATTGCAACATGCTGATTGGAAACTCTTTTTGTTTATCTTTATTTGAACAAATATGGCAATGATCTACTTTTCAAATGTAATTATTCTTGTAAGGATATTGTTATTCCTAATTCATTTATTAATGATGTCTGCTCTGCTTGGGCTTATCATAAGTTTAGACCTGTAGAAAATAATTACTATTCCGAAATTATTTGGAATAATAAGACAGAGTCTTACAGCTTTATGTATAACAAGTGTGTTATAACGATCAATGATCTGTTAGATGACGACTATAGACCTTTCAGCTTTGTTAACTTTAAACGTTTTCATTGTATAGAAGATTTCCCTTTCACATTATGTTATGGCCTTATTTCTGCTATCCCCAGGCACTGGAAGAATATTAGGACCCCAATGTTTCCCATGTTACGCATACCACCCCTTTTGACAAGATTCACTGTACTCCTTTCCTCTCTAGATATATTTACAAGAAGTTAGTTAACTCCTTTATTTCTCCCCTTACTTGTTTGAATAAATGGACTCGCTCCGGTGACTTTGATTTAAGTGATGTACAGTGGCGAAATACTTTTCTCATTTCTTTCTCTCCTTAAGAGAGTCCAAGGTTCAGTGTTTCCAGTATCGTGTTATCTATTGCATCATTTGCACTAATTACATTCTTCACCGTATGCAAATTAAGGATAATTTTCTATGCACTTTTTGTAGCAGATGTGAAGAGACTATTGATCATCTGTTCGGGGGTTGTGAGATAATCTCCAGCTTTATTCTGAATATAAAGCAGAGTATTTTAGGGGAACAGCTTGTCCTTTCAAAGCAGGATCTCTTTTTTGGTTATAAATTAATTCAACGGCACCCATATAATTTCTTAATCTTGCACCTATCTTCAGCCTCCTAGTTTACATGAGTTACTGTACAAGTTTAAGTTCCTCCTGCAAGTCAACAAGAACATCGCTAGCGGTGGTAGCACTAAGCATTTTTCTTTCAATGACTATGATTTTAGCTTTTAAGAATGGTCCCGTTCTGTTTCATTAATTATTCTCCTTCTCTTCTTTCATTCACTTTGCTTACATCTGTAGCCCCACTGTTTGTCTTTTTTGTAGCCCCCCCCCCCAAAAAAAAAATAATAATAATAATGATACGAACACCAAATTTATAATTACTTTATGAGATTTATGTATTTTTTATCTCCTTTAGAAAGATCTTTTTTAATGTCAGTATCGCTCATGTTTTCGGTTTGGAATTATATGTAAAATATGATTTTTGCTCGCTACATCTAGAGAAACAAGATGTTTATTTTATATCTTTCAGAAAAATTAGAATTATGTTCATTACATCAAGATACAGATTATATATATTGTGTTGAAGTAAGAAAAAGACTATACTATGTTTGTCATATATGTTTGTATTATTATGCTACATTGACAGAAGGAAAGAAATATGATTGTTATGCTTAGAGGAATATTATGTTCATTATGTCACATTAAGAGAAATGTATATATTGTTGTATAAAATGAACAAACTGATAATTATAAGAATAATACAATTATAACAATTTAAATAAAAATAGATAATAATAATAATAAAATATTATCATAATAAGAACAATATAGAATACAAACGTAAACAATAATTCAGCAATGAAAAATACAAACAACCTTGACAAAATCATAAAATATAACAAAGAACAATCAATGAAATGAAATTAAGAGCATAAGAAATTAGTCCTGGATAAATCGTTTAAAGGTATTTAAGGAGTTGGCATTCTTATACTTCTTTTATAACTCGTTCCATCCCTTAGCAACAAGATATGGAAATACTGGGTGTTACCGCCCTCTATAAGAATAAATTATTTCTTGTGCTAGACCGTATGGAGTGGTTATGTATATCATTAGTGTGACGGAACATGACCAAAAGGTACTGTGGATTTAAAGACCTCTATACACCATTTGTCAATCTTCTTTATTTCAAACGTTTTTCGAGTGAGGACCAGTGAAAGCTTTAGAAAGATCTTCAGATCTATCCTCAATGTTGTATTGAGAATAATTCTTGCGGCGGCTTTCTGTAAACGACCAAGTCTGAGAACTTTTCTGGCATTATTCATACCCCATAATAAGCTACAATACTCAAACATCGGTAAAATATATCCATTATAAAATAGAATACAAGTATTGGTATCAATGAATGGTTTTATTCGTCGAAGTTAAGCCAATCTATATACAGGAAACGAGCTTGCAAACAGAATCAACTTGTTCATTCCAAGATAATTCACTGTCGATTTTTACGCCCAATATCTTTTCGCAGCATACACTTTCAATTAACGAATCTTCGACGGTAATATTTAATTTGTTATTTGGAATAGATTTCAGCCTTTGTCTTGAACCAATCAACATGCTTTTAGTTTTATAACTATTTATAACCAATTTATTTTTCTTGCACCATTTGCAAACAAAATTAGCCATATCCTCATCAAGTTTGGTATTTAAATCATCTATAGACATGCCACTCATATCAAATTAATACTTTGACCCAACACATTAATAAACAAAACAAAGAATACGGACCCATAATTGACCCCTGTGGCACCACACATAATACTGGCAGTAAGGGGGGAGGGGGAAACACACCATTAACATATATGTAGATTGTTGTCTATTATATAAACGATTAAACCATGCAACGGAGCTTTCCGAGAGAAACTTTATAGGTACTAACTTGTTTATTAGAATAGAATGGTTTACTAGGTCGAATGCTTCTCTCAGGTCTAGAAATACCGATCCTCCAAGTATCTATTTCATACAACGTATACCTCCCAGTTGCTAATAGTTTATAATGTAAGTTACTGGTGTGTATTGGCGGCATTATGGTGATGGGGGGGGGGGAGGATGTATGATGATTGATGATAGGGCATGATGCTTGCCCCCACCCTCCCCCTCCCAGTGGGATTTTGGTAATATTAGGCTTACAAAACGATAAACCTTCCGGTGGCTCTCACCTGGACTCCACAGGAGCTTTGGAATACTTTCCAATGAAACTGGCATCTCTTGAAAAGGATTTCTCGCTCACAATATGTATTTTGAGCTTTAAAACTCGCTACGAGAGAACACGGAATGCATGAAAACGTTTTGGATCCACCTAGACTTCTACTAGGACCCTGCGATACATTCTTAAAACAAGGTTATTGTAATTCCTCTTTTTTACATGTATTGCTGCGCTCTAGAATCGCCACAACTTAGGTTAACATGAGCTAACATTTCTGCACCTTCTGCGGGCCCTTACACACATTTGAATTTCATCCTCCCCCCTCCCAAAAAACACTGTTTGATTTCCCCACACCCCCTCCTCAACTTGGAATTCGTGGTGCCCTTACTCCTGTTGTGCTATTTCGTGTTGACAAAGTTTGAAAAGTTAGGTGGGGTGAGCCAACCGGCTTGTATAGGGGAAGAGAATTTGTGTAGGTCTCAAAAGTACTTTCCAACCGAACACTAGTCTATGTTTCCTTTGTTATAATGTACTGGTGTGTTACTTTATTTTGACAAGGTTTGTTGCATGGGTTAGATGGGGTGAAACCGTCTTTGGGACTTTTCAAAGCAGCCTGGACCCAACCTCTGGTGTGCAGATGACATTTTATTTGCAATGAGTCAGACGGTCATATATAGCAACTTTACGGGGTCAAACCTGCTAGGTGAGATGAGGTGAAGTCTACCTCTTGTCCTATTGCATGAAGAGTCGCAAAAATGACGGAACTGGCCATAAAGTGAAGTTTTTTCTGGTGTGCTGTTCTTGAAATTTAACGCGGAAAAAACATCCAAAAAATGAGCATCTGAAATCCTATCTAACCGAACTTGCTCGGCGTCTTTACTATACAGATACAGGCGTACGTGTGCGCATATATCTACTATTACGTGTGCGCATATAATTATTACGTGTGCGCATATATCTATTATAAAGACTAAAATTATTTCGGCCAAATGTCGCCAGTATTCTGTCATTAAATATCCGATTATAAATTCCTTGCTGTTGAACTTTCTCCTGATGAGTCAGATCTGCAGATGGGATAAAACAACTTCAACAATTCCTAATAAATGCTAGAAGATGTAGCGAGGATACCAGCGATTGCCTAATTGATACGACAGCTGCAAAACTAGAGAACAAATACCCAGTGACTCTATTTCTGGGCAACCCTTGAAAAAAGTTATTTAGACGTAGTACACGCCCGCCACCATACTCCCCAGTATGTTAATGTTCAACACGGCTAGAAAATTCATCGAAGGTAATCAACCTTTCAACGGCTATGCAAACACAAGTATCTTCGTAGAATAAAGAGGTACGCACTACTCCACGAATGCAGGTACTTCACTGTATCTTCAGGAAAGTGCTATTCTGTATTCAAACATAGTAGTATTTAACAACAACAAGGCTACAAAGAT
>KN883904.1:25698-40903 GCA_000934455.1 Apostichopus parvimensis
GCCACTGGATTGGCCCAATTTCATATTGGTGATGGGTGTTGGCAAGCTTAGAACCAGAAATTGCTGTATTGTGCAAATCTTTAAGTCGTGTGGAATTCATAGGCCTGTGATAGGGCCAACTGCCTGCTGGCAGAGTCAAGCGTGAAAAAACATTTGAGCGGCAGTTCTCCAATATTTACATCAGACTTATCCAAAGTGATGTGGTGTTCAAAAAAACAATATGCTTTGGTATTTACATGATAGAAATTTACAATTAAGGACTGACTATGCAGTAACTGTATAGATATAGTAGAGCATGTCGAAAATTAAATGTCACCAAAATTCTCACCAAAATTGTTTCAAAGGCATGTGTACCAGTATTTTATGAAATGTACTGATGGCCTAAAAAGATTGATGCACAGTGTCAGCCAAGTATAACTTTAACACCTTTGAGTTCCAAATAACTTCCTTCAAGAACCTTAAAATATTCAGCCGACAGCTTGCCCAAGCTTTCCCAAACAATTTTGAGTCATCCAAACAATTTGGGATTTGGGGGTTGAGGAGTCCAGATCTTGCCAGCCTTATATGCCAATGCTTTCCTTGATTGAGAAGAAGAGGGCAAAGCAAATTTTGAATTGGGTGGAACGTATATTTTAGTATGTAATTAATTGACTCAAAGTATCATCCAAAACTATAGTTGCATGGAGCCTTACTCAAACCAATTCATCCGCCCCCCCCCCCACCCAATCCCCAGCTACTTCCCTCTTCACTTTATATAGATGCTTTGTGGTTTCAATGACCATCCTTTTATGAATCTGACATACACTTAATTCAGTGAGTACAATGTTAACCTGATCTCAGCAATACCATATGATATCCTATATTCATTACATTTACAATGGACAACATGTGGATAGGCTTAGGCTTTCTGCCAGTGAGTCAGTATACGTTCACGAGCGTTCGCGAGTTGTACAACGGCGCTGTTCGCTGTTACAATTTAGAGTTCCTTTATATAATAAAATACATGAACTCTATTACAAGTGACAAATGAATAATTCATTTCTCAACGTGGATATTTCAGCCTGTTGGGACAATTTCCTTATGTCTATACCTCTCTAAACTGTCCTCCCATATATGTTGCTTCAAAGCCGGATATTGCACCCAATTGGCCAATTTTCCTATACTGTAGTGTTATGTCCCGCTTTCAGAGTATTGTCAGTACGAGCAGTATGAATATCATGTTTCTATCAGATCAAGGTTAAGTACTGTTTGTATTGGCAATACCAGTGCTTTGAGAGCATGATATTGGAGTACAGTTTAGCGAGGTATAAGCATTAGGAAATTGTCCCAACTGGCTGGATATTTCTGTAAGATTTCCCCTCGCTTTACCGTACGAAAAATAAAATCGCATGCGGTCGAGTGTGACGAAAATCTGCGACGGTGGCAAGCAGTGAACGTGAAATATGCAAATCTCTAACTCACATATTAAATGATGTAGATTGGAGAAATAATATGTTTAGTCCTAAGATTTGTCACCTTCGATGGTAAAGTTGTATAATTTTCGTTTTCGTATACAGCAGTGTACATGTTCTCAGACAGCACCAATATCTCCCCGACAAACCGGACAACAACATTCTACCTGACAGTTTGGTTGGATCCTTGCCCTGATGATACTTTTTCCCGAAAGCGACACGTTTCTCCTAAAAAACGGAACATTTACCCGACAACCGTCGCTTTGGCCCAAGCCGACGGAAAGTATGAAGGCGAAAGTAGTCCCTCAAGTTGTTTCACAACTTTTTTTAAGGAAAGGGAGATTGCTTAGTGAGTTCATGACCTCTCCTCAATCAGCAAACAGAGCCAGAAATAGGAGAAATAGTGAAGTACAAACCTGCATAATTAGCTATCGATTAATGACTCGGTTCACAAAACGTCTTTGGGTGATAGAATGATTTCTTCAGTTGAAAGTGATGTTAGTGAAAGAATCCAGAAATACACATATTTGTGTCCAAATGGTCAGTGTCATATTCAAAGGTGATCATGCTCCAGTTCCATCATTAATTACAGGAAACTTCCAGTCTAGCAATTAGAATTAGCCCTCTCATGGAGGCGACACCCCCCCCCCTTTCTCTTTTTTTTGTAACCATACTCAAAAGTAAAAACATTCATCAGCTCAACCTTGTGTTTGGACCCAATGTATAATCTAAACATGCCTCAGAATAAAAATGTTCAATTGTTGTCTTAACACTAATTTTTTTCCTGAAATTTACGACTAAACACCAACGTATCACCTTTTTGTGTCAAATATCGACCACTTTGTTATCAAATTTCAACTCTTAACTCAAAATTCTACAATTTGTGATGTTCTTTTTATCTCTCGATAATCTTAAGGTATAAAAGGAGAACTAGTATAGTAGCAGGTCAAAATCTCATTTCCAACTCTGTATTATCTGAAAATGTTGACTATTCTTTATCGCAAAATTTCCACTATTCTTGCGAAATTACAACCTGTAAACTTTTTTTCCATCCACGGGGTGGGGGGGTGGGTCTAAACATTTGATAACCGCATGGACCTCCCCTTGGGTATTGTGTGAACGTTACTTTTTTCAATTGCTATTCCCCCACGCCCACACACATACACATAAGATCTATGTTAAGCCACCAATACTGTACATGCCCAGTTCAGTACGTACAGCGATACCACATCACTAAATGCTACTCGGTTATTTTTGTACCAAACTGTCCATAATCAAATAGTCGGTTATTTTATTCCAATATTTTGTCATCTGCTTGCAAGAATTACGGTGTTCCAAATATGGAATTTGTCGATCTTCTGGTCAACATTATAGCCTTTACTCTAATAGACAAGAACAATGTACTCTAAAGTTACGAGAGTTAATGTTAACGTTGTCGGGTTATGCATTCAAAAGCGGCCATCGATTTTGTCTCAGCAGACTTCTTGTAGAGAAATCCGAACCACAATAATTCAGAAAATGTTGAAGTTGTTGTACCGATGGCTTTTTCTAAATATATAGCTTATGAAATCTATGTTAAAGAACGTAAAACTACAAATCGGAGAAGAGTTGAAGCAGAGCAGTATACATGGTGTAGCGTGAGTGACGTTTTGGTTAGATTGTTCTTTCATTAAAAATATGATAGCTTTACATTACAACTTGCTATTCCCGAGAGTGTATCAGAAACTATTATTTCAATGTACCATGGTCATTTAATTTGTAATCATCTAGATACGGTTCGTACCTATGTAAGCATCTGACGTCATTTTGATATGCTAAATGTGATTGATACAAAAAGTAAGGATGAAACAACTTGCTTAAGATGATAACATGTTTGAGTAAGTCATAGTTTAAGACTATCATGGTTCACGATGCTTCTACCTTATGATTGTTAATTAGTCTTGATATAAAGACAATGCCAATGTCACCCACGTGTTTCAAGAACAGTATTGCTGCATGCAGTGCAATAACGAGGTTTCTTATATCTGCTCTACTTAAATTAGATGACAATGCGAAGCACTTAATCAGAAGATCATTTGAACATTTGAACCACTGTTCTGTCTTTCTTACAGATTTGGAATCCTCCCTGACAGGGGAATTGGTTCACAGTTGTAAGACGGAGCTATTTCTATTGATCCGTTACTAATATCATACGTCAGCTGTACATGTTTATATTTATGGCAAATTTTATTTACGGTAAATTACTATATCCATGGGACGGTCAACAGACAGGCCTAATGGCAGTTCGAAAGTTGAAAGGTTACACAACCGGAACTGAGGTCATTGGCGTGAGCACCAAACTAGGACGAAAGGTAGTATGTTATACAAATAAATTCTGCTGACGGACTGTATTCCTATGACACCTGTATTTTCTCTGACGTGCATCAGCAATTGAATTTGAAGCTTCAGTGTAGCTTGAGACATCTTGACTGTCAGACTGTTGAGAACTAAAGTTGCAATTGTAGAATAGTATTTTACAGACTTTGTGGTTTTTCCGTTTTCCTCCGCTGTTGCGGGAGTGCGCGGTCAGAGCACGCTTGCAACCAGCAACCCCCCCCCCCCCCCCCCGTAACACTTAATGAATGAGCGGTTAACCTTGAAGTGAAGGTTCTATGGTGATGACGTAGCTTTTCCGACCAATCATGAGCGATTATTTACACACAATTGCAAACCTGTTTGGGAAAAAAATCGCTCGGCGGGTATGGGATAGGGCAGGCAACAGCTAAAATCAAAAATAATTGCAGAGGTAAAAGATTACGAACTGACAGGAGTTCAAACTTCATTGTTGCCGTATTTCCTCAACACACAGTGGGTAAGATTTAGATTTTCTCTCTTGGCAAAACGCCCCAGCTCCTAACCCTGTTGTGGTGGCCATGCATGAAGCAAACATTCATTTGTATAGACAAATGGCAATTCCAGTGATAAAGGTTCGTTGTTACTAATTATGAAATTTTCCTCAATGGAAAGAAAGTGGTTCAGATATGTAATAAGGCTTCAGGCTCTACATCCCCATAAAAATGGCACGGTTTCTTTTCCTAACAATAGCAGTGCTTTTTGAAAAGGGCAGGAATACTTGTATTCTATCAACAATGTCAGCCACTACCTCCCTCCCCACAAACACCTTGTCTGATGTATTTATCATCCATTTACAGCCAATACGTTCAGTTTGTTTGGAAACAAAAAACCGGAAAACATCAAAGAAACAATCAAAAGCCCCCCCCCCCCAAAAAAAAAGGAAAGAATAAAACAAATAGGACAGAGCAGGTTGTAATATGCTAGATTTTTTGTCTCATCATTTTTCTCACACTTTAAATACGTCATTCTTGTAGAGATAAGTTTGTTCAAAGAAAGTTAATAAAGTAAGCAAAACATGAAATTGGATGATAGTCACAAACATAATAAACACCGGTGTAGCAGTACAAACTGTCGCATGCATCCCCCATATTCAGTACATATACTGAACAATTTATACTGGATTTACAGGCACATTTATAGTATCCCTGTACCTATTTTACAAGGCCTGTTAGAATATACTGTCTCCCTGGACAACATGTGCTATGTTTAACAGAGGGGGGGGGGACTTTATTTGACGGCCGTTTATTTTGTTATAATATGTGTCCCCCCTGACATGTACAATGTCCGCTAACAGATACGTTAGTGGTAAAAACTTAATCAGTAATGGACTCTGGCAGCATCCGTATTTTTAACAAATTGTCGCATTTCGGCTTTCGTATATTTAGCAGTAAGTCGATCGATCTTGCCGTGCGACAGCTAAAAATTAAAAAAGGTCCCAGAAAACGTGAGCCAAAATGCCGATTTTCTGACAGATGAGAGCTATCCAACTGGTTTCACGAAAAAAAAAACAGAAAAGGATCTTACAGAGGCAAAGTCAGTCTTTCAGGCTGGCTGAAAATGGAACTCTTATAAAACCAATGATAGAAGAAAAGTTTTGCCACTAGGGCTTCTCAAATCGAGGCAGCTTAGAGGGGCATCGGAGGTAATGTCAGTAACTAACATTATAGGATACACACTATGCATGTGGTTAGCCCAGGCCGTTGCGTAGGTAAGATGATTCCAGTCAAAATAGTAGCCTACTTAGGCCTATGTAAGTTTACACGTAGGAAACGCTTATCCTATCTTTGCACAGTGATGGTCGCATTTACGATATATTGAATGTTCTTTTAATTTTTTCGTCAACCTTAACACCTGCTTAGTCTTAATGGCCTAGTGACATTTCTGGACACGAAACAGCAGCGCAGTAGCTCTAGCCTAGGCTATAGTATAGGGTTAACAAGCTTAGAAATCAAATGGGTTTTATATCGTTTACGTTTTATTCTGCGTGGCTTATGCAATTCTGTCCTGGCCTATAATTAAATTGATATCATATTTTGGTAATTCACCCAGAAAACTCTGAATTGTGTAATAAAACATGAGGTCAAATGGCGAACATGTAATATTCCACAGTTAAAAAATAACCAGGCCCCTAGGCCTGATTGGTGCACAAAACATAATATTCTTTTACCACGTTTGGTTAGTTGTAAAAACTCGTTCACAAAAACTCAAGCAATTGCTTATGGTGCATTATAATCAGTTGTATGCTTGAGCAAAGTTGTTAGTGCATGAAGAAAGTTGTTAAGGACTAGTTTCTTTCATTATGTTTACCGAATTGTCATAACACATTTGTGAAAAATATTATAAATTTACACCTGTAGGCTCTACCTAACATAGAAGTTAACAAGCATTACAAAATCAAATCACTAAAGCTTACAGAGATAGCCTTGGCTACATGCATGCGACAATATTAACATGCAATTAATAGACTATAGCCTAGCCTATACTGCTATAAGAAAGTAGTACTTAATACTGTATGTAACAAATTCAGATTCATTGTGGTTGATGAGATACTGAAGGTTATTCTCTACTGACATGCCAACCTCACTGCGGAAGAAAACTTAATAAACAAATCTATAGACCAAAATAGTGGCCATGCAGTATGTACAATAATGGGAATATTCCATTTTCAAACACTGATATAGATTGTAATTAAATTTCGTGGCTAAATTTCAGCTAAAACTACCAATTCTGCAGCCCATTTGTTTTCTTCAGAAAAACATGATATCTCCTTGATCATGCATTTTCTCATCTCTTTGAAGCTGCTCATCTTGGCAGAGATACAACCAGACAATAGAATATGTCTAGATTCTATTGGAAAACTATAACGTGGATGTAACAAGGTATGTTCAATGTTGCAAGATGTACCAGGAGGTCAAAGCGTCATTGTCCTGTCCAAGAACAAGTCTCCATAGCATTCCTGTAACTGGATTATGGAAAAGGTTGTAAATTCTCCAGCTGTTCTAATTGTACAGGTTGTCCCCAACATGCAGTAAAGTTAAAGTTTAGTTAAAGTCACGCTGTCTGGACAAATTAAAAGTTTAAAGGCAGTCTGTATAACCGTAAATTCTGGCCAATATAATTGCTAGAAGTTTTCAAAAAGTACATTCCTGGAGGTCTTAACCCTTCAAACTGTGCTCAGACATTCTAAATGAACACATAAGATGATTATATGGTACATTTCCTCCAGGGTGGTAATAAAAATAGTTTAAGAATTCTGACCAAAGGGACCATATTTAATTATCTAGGCCAATTATATTTAGGGCCAATACAGCATACTTTTAAGCCACCTTACTTTGGCATATAACTGCAGAGCAACCACCAATATGGGCGTATATTTGTAAGTTGGAAAAAGTGGTACCATTTTGTGGGGTTCAGTGGTTTAAGCGATTTTAAATACGGTACAGTATAGTTTATTGTTACATTTCCATGTATGCAAGGTAACAATAATCGGCCGAGATCCACCAACACCCTGTTTCGGTCTGATATCCGACTATTTCTATTTAGATATGTGTACAGAATGAAGCAATGGATATAACAACAGTCAAGGCAAAGTCTGCAACTTGTAAATGTTTTTGAGTTAGAACCTCATTGCTGTATTCTTTCTTAACAGGTTGGTGTCGATCTTATTGGTCCTCTGCCAGTGACAGCTGCCAATAACCGATACATAATAAACTGTGTGACTTCTAGTCAAAGTGGCCTGAGGCTAAAGCAATACCTGACAAGACTGCAGAATCAACTTCTTATTTCATTAC
Source organism: Apostichopus parvimensis (assembly GCA_000934455.1). Classification (NCBI taxonomy): domain Eukaryota; kingdom Metazoa; phylum Echinodermata; class Holothuroidea; order Aspidochirotida; family Stichopodidae; genus Apostichopus; species Apostichopus parvimensis. The sequence goes on from KN883904.1 coordinate 33,335, forward strand.
TGATGTGATGATGAGGTAGAAATATCTAAACATTTAATAATTTTCTGCAGTTGGTGCCAATAATGAATGGCAACATATATGGTATTTGTACATTGCAAATTACTGATAGTGCATGGCCAAAGAGTCAACACTGCTGTGTTTGAGTATAACTTTTTCCACATAGGTATGAATCATAGAGAAAGGTGAAGGTCATGAAGGTAGGTGAGAACTGAGAAGTGTACTGTAAATCTTAGCAGGTGTAGTCCCCATTAAGAAGTTTATCTGCAAGTAGTTTCTGTTCCTATATATATTTGCAAAGGTTCCACCTCTGGTTCTTACCCACATTTGATACACAGCTTTGAACAATTAAGTGGCATATAGCCAGACAGCTGATTCAGGACAATTAATGTTTGATTGGCATTAAACAGTCAGACATTGCACACAGAAATCAATTGAGCACCACCCTACAAAAGGCATCAAACTTCTTGTATATTCTAACTTACTCTAATTTGATAAATGTCAGATATTTACTTGAATTAATATGTCGTTGTATTGGTTCGTATGGTTAAAAATTTTCAATTTTGGTAGTAAACTGTGGGATATATATACAATGCCAAAAAATGACATGCAAGCTCCAATAACAACAAATTGAGCCAGTAAGCCCATAAACATGTAGGAGTCACAATAAAAGATCATTCAATTAACTCAATGCCTGATCATAGTTCAGTTGTACACTAACAGTCTACACTCAACCAACATGGTGAATGTAAATTATTTGTCATTGTAGTGGAGCTTAAACATAAACCTTCAAGATGATAATTTATTTTATGTATGACTTACAGTGTGGCATTCACTTCTCATAATATTGCTTTCAACTTTTCATTTTGCACAGATTCGGTTGCACTGATATTCTCATCTCTGACCAAGGGAGGGAGTGAAGTGAACGGAAGACTCCAGAAGACATGTCTGGACAATTTCTTTGCAGTTAAAGTTGTTGCAGACAATAATCCTGTCTTTCACTCTTTCACTTTAAATTACGAGTTGAAGGAACAAAGTGCAATTCAAATGGATTAACATGTCATCAGGGACAATTTCGTCGGCTGCTACACGTTTAAGCAAAGACAGGCCATTGACTTTACACTACCAGTCGTTCGGTGGAAATCCATATATTTTGCGTTTTGTCGCGTTTTGACGCTCGAAATTCCTTATCACCTCATTACTGTACTTCATAAAATAACAAATGAGGAGGTGTGTTTCTTGGTTCTGGAAATTGTTTGCAAAATAAGTTCTCATAGTAAAACATATAACCGAACGTAGTGTGCTTCCTGCTGTAACTTTTTATTCATGTTATGGAGTCCTGTATAAGCCTTAACGACAAACCCATTGGATACATCAGAATCAGGTTTTTTTTATAACTTACAATTAAGTTGCACATTAAAGCATTATATAGGTAACCCTACTGTTTTAGGATTATCCGGATGTGGAAAGCAGTTGAAGGCAGTGGCGTCGCCAAGGGGTGGCCTGGGGGCAGGTGCCCCCCCCCCCACCCAAAACAAACATCGCGCCCCCAGGTTCCCCAAAATGCCATTGATAGTGTTAAGAAAAATACTCAAACAAATAAATGTACCTCAGTCAATTAAAGACATAAATATCGGACAGACTAAACCCGAAAAGTGAACACAAAGTGACCTCAAGTTGCATCTAAGGACCCTTGTTTAATAAAACATTTCTCAAATGCATGACATGGCTTAATATGACCCATTTCTAAGTGAACACGTGGATCTGTGGAATTTTAGTAAGATTATGAATAGACTGCAATTAAATAGTAAATACTACATACTGTAACTGTACATACCAGGGATTTGTTGTAGACTTGACAAAGGTGCTGGGTATATGTGACTCCTATCTTTCTTAATTAATACACACAAAACACTAAAGCCTAGACATTGTACATTATGTTGAGATGTTGGTGCTTGCATATTATTCTGTTGATTATTTTCTGAATGCCCAAATTAGTATTTTGTAGATAGTGGTGGGTCACGTTTAATGTTATAGGGATGTTGACAGTATAGGAATTTCATGTTGCATGGCATCAGTTGACAAAATTTGACCCTTAGACCCCTCCCCCAGGACGGCATTCAAAAATAGACATTGTGCCCCCTAATTAAGTGCTGTGCCCTCCGCTTGTGCCACCCCCACATGATTAAATTTTCTGGCGACGCTACTGTTTGAAGGGGGAATTATATAGGGAAAATTCTGCATTGCTTTATTGAGGTCTTTACCAGACTCCCAAGAGGATGTTCTTAATGTGATTATGAGAGTTTCAAGTACATATTGTTTGAGAGTGACCGTAGTATCTCATTCTAGTTTAGTAACGCCTCCCTGATTGAAGGATGTTCTAGAAAGCATCGATTATCTTGGGTTGCCTCAGAGCTACAAAGGGAGAGCCATCATTCCAGTTAAATTTCCTCATAAACTGTCCCATGTATAATCTCTTCTTTACTCTTTGCTCAGGCTGATATAGGTTCAGAATATTATGTTTGTGACTTTCATCTAATTTCATGTTGGGATTCTTACTTCATTTCTTTGAACGCACTTATCTCTACAAGAAGGACGTATTTAAAGTGTGAGAAACATGATGAGACAAAAATAATCAAGTATATTGCAACCTGCTCTGTCCTATTTGTTTTATTCTTTCCTCTTCTTTTGGCTTTGTTTTGTTTCTTTTATGTTTGCAGGTCTTTTGTTTCCAAACAAACTGAACGTATTGGCTGTAAATGGATGATAAATACATCAGACAAGGTGTTTGTGGAAGAGGGAGGTGGTGGCTGACATTGTTGATAGAATACATGTATTCCTGCCCTATTCGAAAAGCATTGCTTTTGTTAGGAAAATACAACGTGCAAATTTTATATGGGGATGTAGAGCCCGAGGCCTTATAACATATCTGTTCTATTAAGAACCACTTTTGTTCATTACGAAAATGCCATAATTAGAAACAACGAACATTTATTTTACTGGAATTGCGTGGGTTCAATTGTCATTTGTCTATACAAATGAATATTTGCTTCACGCATGATCATCGCAACGTGGTTAGGGGGCCAATGGAGGGGGGGCGCATGGCCCCTCCAATTTGTACAGGGGGACACTCTGTACTGTCACGTCGGACTAAATGTTCTGGTACACAGTGTTCCCCCGGACACTTTGTACAGGGGGACACTCTATACTGTCACCCCTGACCTCCTTTATGTTCTTGACACTGATGGATGTGGGTGTGGGTTTTCCGTCGTTGTCGATCACTTAGCCTTACAATGGTTAATCACTAAGAAAGAACGGTCTGGCAAATATGCGCTATGGATTGCCTTATTTCAATATTACGGTTTTAACGTTATTAATCGATTCCAATGCTGGTGGGGTTAGTCGGCGCAAGTATTCTGCGAGAACGATTGTTTGTCATATCAGTGCACCGCAGGAGGGCAATGAATATCTCCCTGGGGCTGTTTCGTATACCCTCTGCAATCCAATGTTTCGAGTAGCACACTACGACCCTTGGGTTCCTTGTTGAATAGATTTACCCTTGTTCAAAAGCAACGTCAAGATGCAGTGCTTACCACAGTACATTGCCGGTCGATGGCAAAGAATGTAGAGCGATTGTGCTCACAAGTTCTCAGTATTTTATGGACATTAGTGTATTATATAAATCAAGCAATCAATGAGATACATTTATACAGTGCCGATATCTATGAGACAGTTATATGACATTAACTATTGTACGCTTGTTCAAACAGGTATAATGTTTTGCAGTTTCTTGAAAATATCAATAGTCTGAGCATTTCTGATACGGTTTGGAAGACTGTTCCACTCTCTAGGACTGAAACAAGAACATGAACGATCAGTTAAACGTCACACTGTAAGTCCTTGGTACAATGAAGTTTGATGAAGAGTTAAAGGATCTAAGCTCAGCCTGAGTAAGACCGAGATATAAGTTGGCGACTGCTTACAGTAAGCGTTGTACAATAGAACAAATACTTTCAATTTGATACGCTTTGGTACAGGAAGCCAGTGAAGAGCAATGAGTTCTTTTGTGACAGTCATGCTTCTTGCGTTTGTCAATTATGCATGGGAGGTGCGTTGAACATTTTGAAGTCTGGTGAAAAAAGATTTGTTTATACTTTTTAACAAAAATTCGCCCATGAAAGAACCTGGGCACGAAAACCAAACTACCTAACGACTGATCCGTTCTCAACCCAGTCCCCTTGCATCGGGACTGTGACTGTGTGCTCATCGTCGGGTGTGCGTCGGGTGTGCATCATACTACACATGAACTTAGCCAAAAGGCCGAGAAGCAATTTGTTTATACCGCAATCAAGAGGCTGTTACAAAAGTCCAACCTGGAGTGACTAGAGTCTGCACAGCTAGCCTGAGCTTGACTGCCTCAATAATTTAATTTTTAGAACAGTTAGAAAAACGAGGCGTGGATATTTTTGGAGAGAGTTGTTTAATGATATAAGAAAATGGGTTAAGTCTTGTACCTCGTGTAATCAAAGGAATGGCCCAGTAAATCCTGTTCGTGCACATTTGCAGCCAATACCTGTCACTGAACCGCTTCAGCGGCTAAACACGGATATATTGGTGCCTCTTCCCGTCTGTAAAACACCGGGAATGTATATGTTCTAGTATTATTAAATTCATTGCAATTTTAATTCGTGCCTTTACCTGAAACTATCTCACAAACGTAGCATTGCAGGGAAATGATTATAAAGACTAGTTAAATGGCAGTCTTTTACTTCAAAGTACAATTCTTGGGTTACATTATAGATGATTTGAACGATTCGTGTAAACAGTATATGTTAACCAAAGCTCATAGTGTCATTCCCACATAGCGGAAGAGGAGATAGAGATTCCTGATTCTATTTTTGGTGTATACGTGTATGTTAGTTTTCAATATATCTTTTCCTATCATGGTCGACTGTTATTTTTTTTCTCCTATAACCTTGTGATTTTCATGCTGAATCATGACCCCCATATTTTTTGATCTACCTAAATTACTTTCTGGATGAGCCCCATGATTTTTTCATGTAGGGTTCAGGACATGTCAGACATTCAGTTGTAGTACGTATTTTAACTTAAGCTCAGAAATTAAATTCAAGATAATTTAATTGAAATGTATATGAAAGCACCTGTGGGGGCCAGGGTGAAAAGCCCCCGTAAGGTGAATGTAGCATAGTGCTAGCCTAGTATTACCCAAGTAAAGGAATTTTGGACGTAACAGAGAGTCATTTTTGTTTTACCGCAGCCGACTAAGGGAAGGGGTCTGGGCAAATGCCCGCACCGCCCTTGGGGCCGCCACTCCCTCATACACATATATATTATAATATTATAATAAACTTAACTTGTACCGCTCGAATAACCCTTTTTTTACTGCTAAAGAATGGTGCATCTCAATAGTACTTTCGTTCTCACAGGAAAATACTACGCAGAAATTCCCATTCCAGGCTGTACGGCTATTCTTATTTGATTGTTCAGAACACTGAATGTATTTATTTCAGTAAACGCTCTAACCGTATAGCGAGATATGTGTCTCCTTTCATTATTCATTTCATCTCGTAAAGTGCCCTAGGATCATTGGCAAATCATAATCACATATTGATTTTTTTCAGTTTTGAATTTCGACCGTTAGGACAAAGACCTCTGTACATTTCAGCAACTTCTAACTCAACTATTTGTTGCCCAATACCGCACAGCATGTCATGTGACATTTCTATTTCTGAAATTAAATTTTACGACGTGTGATGATATTCACACTCGTCTCATCTTTGACCTGAGATAGAACATATAGCTCGTTGAACTAGTCTTCTTTATATGTAGATGGTACTGAGATGCTGAAGGCTTAGATGCTTATGTTGTGTTAGCTATTGCATTCAACACGTAGGATGGGGAAATAGTTTAACCCTAACCCGCTTGAGATTGAAACATCCTCTGAAGACAATGATTAGAGAAGAAAGAGGCTACAGAATAAACATGTTCTACATTCATGAATTAAACAGTAACCTCTACGTGTTCTGAGGTAGTAACCCGGCACGTTGACTGGATTATAATTGATTATTGTTTTCGATGATAATTGTAACCATGCAGTCATGCTGGCGGAGAGTGTGTGTATGTGTGTGGGTGCGTGTGTGTGAGGGTGAGTATGTGTAACGCCTTGCTTGTTAACACGATATCTCAAGAAGGGAAGCTTGGACCAATGACGCGGGAAGCTGAATCTCTCAACTTTTATTTTTCGTAATAAACAGTAACAATTTATATTTTCGTCGTACTTTCTGATAAGTCTCCATTGAACTTGGCGTCTTTTCCATGGCTCCAAAAAGTGCCGTTTAATTTGTCGTTAACTTGACTTCGTTGCAGGAGAAAAATGCACATTTTTGGTAAAATTGGCTAGATTAGACTATGCTTTTTTCACTGATACCAAATTTGAGATTGGAAATGCACTAGTCTTGTCAATAATCAACGTATTAACTGACGGCAAAACACAGCGTTATGTAATACAGATGTTAGGACTTTGTATTGGCTCTGCGTGTACACGTAATGATGTACATTGTTTTAGTTCGTGGAAAACGACCATGTCAAACTATAGTGTACAGACCTCATACTTCATAGTCATTTTATTACTATAGCCCTGAAATATAGGAGCAGAAAATGCTCATCTTCTTTTAACTCATTATGCAAGCTCCGAAGATGAAGTGCAGCCTAGGAAAAAAATACCTCACACTAACCACGGCAAAATACCACCGTTTTTGTATGGTACAATACTACAATTTGACTAGGGTATTTTGGTCCTATGGATGCAGTTTACCAAAGTTTTACCATAGTACCATACCACAATTTTACCATGGTTTTTGTCACTTTCTATTTCATCTTCACCGTGGTTTCATCTCAAATTTACCCTATATGTACTATGGCATTACCATAGTTTTACCCTAATTAACCACAATGTTAACCTATAGCTGTACGGCCAAAGTTTTACCCTAATTGTACCACAGTTTTACCCTAAATTTACCAGAGTTGTATCCCAATTGCACAACTTTTTTCCATACTTGTCTTAATTATAATCAGTACACCACAAATTACCTTAAATTTCACCCATTGATGGTTGATTGTATCATAATTGGGCTAGTTGAAACAAACAACAGAGCAACTCATACTGAATGTCATGCTGTCGTATGTATATTATGGCATACTATTTTACAACACCAGATTTGGTCATTATGCCGTAGTCAAACATGCCTGACAACAATATAAAGGTTAAACAGTTTAACAGTATATGGAATGTACGGTACAGTTTTTGTTAAGTTAAATAAGTATGTACCATCATTTTATTCTATATAGGGCAAATGTGGTAAATTTACCACGTTTTACCCCAATTAAACCATAGTTCATTCATACTTAGTAAAGATTCCTAAATCCTATTGGTCCATTCAGGTCAGCTGACCGTGGTTAATCCTGTGAGTAACGCACGGTAAAATTACGGGGCATCACTTTAATAAATCTTTGGTTATATGTAACCAAAAATGTTTTGTTTTATGATTTTTC
>KN883904.1:75205-115745 GCA_000934455.1 Apostichopus parvimensis
CAAGGCAGCAGTCGGAATTTTCTGGCTCCAAAACCCATCCAGTTGGAATTTCAGCCACTACACCCCCCCAATCATCAGGCCTTAGCTACGTCCCTGTATGCACCATTGTAAGATGATAAATAAGGGACTGCTAAATTTTCCGCATCAAAAGTAAAATTACATCACTAGCATTATATGTATGCCAGTAGTTTTCTTACAGGCCTTAAAAGCATGTAGGCCAAGATTCAAAGTAAACATAATTAAACATACGACATATAGTAAAAAAGATTTCCCTCACGCAAATGATATTGAGGTATTTTTTCCAACTAGCCCTGTCTATTTTCAACTGTGCAATGTTCAGTCGCAGTGAGCTGTCCTGTCTTTATGATTCAAATTAATAAGCCAAATATCTGTGTCAATAAGACACATCTTTGACCTCAGTTTCCTGTTTCTAGCAATCCTTTGCCAGTTAAAAATCACCTTAACCAGCTGTACAAAAATAAGTTACTTCGCCATCTTGTGTCTGTGACTTCTGGGAGAGATATGCAACATGCTGAAGATTTGAATGCAGGCTTACTGTATATTTGCAAAAAAATGCTGCAATGTGTCAGTGCATTTGAACAATTTTTACAGACTCAATATCTTTTGGATAAAAGTCACACACCATCACACAGTCCACAGTATTTGTATTAATTAAAGAGACTTTCCAGCTGAAAATAGGCAACATTGCTTTTCTGATGATTTGGTTGGCCAATAGTCTCATGGCTATGGTCTGGCAGCATCCTTGCATCTACCCTTATCATTGAAAGCAGAGTATGTCTAACTTCAACTGATGGAAATATTCATGTTCACTATGCAGGCGCGTATCCAGGATTTGCTAACCCAGGTGGTGCAAACCATCTAAGCAGAGCGCCACCATCGGTTGGTGCGCAGTGTCCAAGAAAATTTCTGGTTTTGATACCCCCCAGATCACCGGAAATGGCACTTCTCGGGCTTGAAAATGACCAACCAGATGTACACTTTTGCCTGAGAACCAAGTATTGCCTAATAGTTTTTTTTCATCCATAACCTTTTTGAAGATTGTCACCGGTCACACATCATGTCCGACCTCATCAAATTTCCTGTGGATCATTGCTGTTATAGGTGATTCTATGTCGGGGCCCACAATACCCATCAGCTCCACTTTTCAAGGGTTTAAGCCCATTATTTGTTCAGAATTTGAAAATTCACATTTCTTGTAAATTCACTTCAAAACATACCCATAATGTTGCACAAAATTTCATCTATGGACAACCAATATAGAAAAACCTCCTTCAACCCTTAACAGACCGGTCAAAATTGCACGAGTAGAGGGAAGAATGTTGGTCAGGGAATTTTCGAAAGTTCAGACACAGTTAATCTTTTGGTGTACAAATATTAAAACCTCTTATAACGGCTACTATAAGACTTCGTTGAAGGAAATGAAAAACTACCAGATATTTCCGAAGCCGAACACCACATGTATAGACAGTTTGGAGGCTGTTCATCCTGGAACGCCATTTTCATGCTCACTGATATGATGCGATATCTGCTGTTTGCTTTACAAATTCAAATAATTGGAATGAGACTGAAATAAATAACTTATATCTTTTTATTGTGCAATGCCCCACATTCTTTTCATTTCGAAAGACGCAAAGTTTCAAGTTCATTACACACTGAAGGCTTCGATTCTCTATCTGCCTTCAGTTGAAGGAACATTCCTAGATATCGCTAGATATTGTTAGATATCCATATAATAGTAAAGTGTCCTTGGGATTTTTCGGGGCCTGATCTTGGGAAATTGCAAAATCGAGAGTGGTTGCACTCCATTTAGGTCAGTGCACAACCTCTAGATGTCGCTAGAATACACAACCCGATCACTTCGTCCCCATTCTGGCGTAGTGACAAAAGGTTCAAAATGTGAGTTTTGAGAAAACGCGCTCTAAAATATTTTCACATTTTGACTTTAGTATATGGTAATTAAAAAAGGATCTTTTGTACCGAAGGTTGTCAATATATTAAATATAACAAATAGACCTGTGAGTTCTCGTATTTGTTGCTGATGGAAATTTTATTTACAGAGTAGTAATTATAGTTTCAACATATTCGCCGTTATGTCATGTCATTTTTCAGTTAATTTTAGACATTCGTCACACATTCGTCACTATGCTAGAACTAAATTTTGAAGTTTCTTCCTGTCACAGACTAGTATTTGTCACTTTGTGTGTATTAGCAATAGGGTACACCGTGAATGTTCACTGTCACATGAGGAGAGGAGGGTGGGGGTTAGGTGAAATAACCTTAGGATAGAAGAAAATAATCAAAGGGGTGGTACATTGGTCTTATTGATTTTAAATAGAACGTCCACAGTTTACTATACTGTATAAAATAGACAAGGAATTTGCATGGGTTGTACGCAGGTATCAACATAAGTGTTTTAGTATGTTTTTCTTGAGTGGCATGGATGGGGTAGGATAGGGTGAGGGGAGGTGGTATAGAGGGCAAGGAGAGCCGGCTGTAGAAAGGGGTGGTATATATTGGTCTTATTAATTTGAAAAAGAACGCCCACTTTTTGTTGCAATGTATAAAATAGACAAGGAATTTGTATGGGTTATGGGCGGATATAAGTGTTTTTTTTTTCTTGGGTGACATGGATGGTGTCGGATAGGTTGATGTTGAGGTAGGGAGGGCAAGGAGAGCCGTCTGCTGAAAGGGTGGTTACTTATTGGTCCTATTTAATTTAAAAGAACCCCCACCTTTTTCTACAATGTATGACCTAGACAAGGGATATGATGAAATGTGAACCAATGCAGTTGCAACAATAATAGTTCCAGTGGCGTAATCTGTGTGCAATTCTTCATTTTCAAGTTAGTGTATTACGTGAAATGTCTCTGACAATAGTTTTTAAGTATCCTTCAAACGTTTTGGAAGCTTTTCCACTATACTATCCCCTTAAACGGAATGTGAAATTCTTCTTACGCTCACAGGCACATTCATAATATCTAACCCAACCTTGTGTGAATCCTCAGATTAATAGTATAGGGAACAACTGTGCCATTGTTCAAGTGTTTCCAAATTGTACTATAGTACAGTATGTGGTTCCTTCTTTTAATTTTTTCCAGTATACATATAAAATTTAAAAGAGGAGTCATATAATACCTCAACAAGAAGAATAACAAATATAAAAGGTGATTTTTTTTTTAAGATGATAGTATATCATATCAAATACATTTACACATACAAAAGTAATAAAACGATATAACATACAGACTACAAAAGCCAGTCCAAGAATTACTAATATAAAAGAGGAAAAAAATGTTAAGATGATAGGATATCATATAAAATACATCTACACATGCAAAAGTTAATGCATAAAACGATATAAACAAACAGACTACAACAAACATTCTAAGTGATCGGATGGAATGTATAAGCAGCACGGTAAATAAATGAGTTTCTGTAAACGTACGTTCGGTATTTTGTGGGGGATTTCTTAGGTTTCTGCTCGATTTGTAAAGGAGACTTTTTAGTACAGTATACAAAGTGTGATTCTGATCACTGTAAATCTTATTAGCCATTCTTGTAAACTCAGTTCTTGCAGCAACATTTACTTTTTTTAAAAGTATGTAGTAATCTAAATCAAATATAGCTGATGTAGTATTTAAAAAACTTCATTCTTCTTTCTTTGCTTTTTTTGCAATATAAAATGGTACCAGACAGGCACTGTATAGATCACATGTGCCGGGGTAGAATAATAGTATTGAAAACATTTTCCTTAGCACTTTGGGTATAGAAAGACACAATGTAAGCCACACTAGATACTATGTAATATACTTTTTTTTAATACCTTTGATACATTGCAAGAAAACTTCAAACTGTCATCGCTGTATACTCCCAGTACTCAGTTTTGGAGGTTCTAGCCACCTCAGATCCCTCAATAATAATACGTTGCGATCTTGATAGAATGAGACCTTCATGTTTTATGGTTTTATTTTCAACAACAAATTTGCTTTATTTTTGGGGGGTTACGCAATAAAGCCTTGCGGTCTTGGAACTATGTCATTTACAGAACACTGATAACGTCATTGTTCAGTTTCAACAGAGCTCTTAGGAATTATGCATGATACAGCAGTATAATCAGCACATTTTGTAACAGTGAGTTTGACCTAATTTCATAAGTATATATAGTAAATAATATAGCAGATAATGGACCCACCTCCCCCCCCCCCCCCAAGGCACGCCAACCTTTATTTCCGATATTTCCGATAACCCTTTATCCAACTTAACCTTGTCTGGACCATCCTTGAAGAATTTGTGTCAGCCAATGAATAAGCCATGTTTCTTTGATAAATCGTAAAAGATCCTTCATTAATTGATTTGGCAAGACAGTATTAAATACACTTGAAAAGTCAAGAAAAAGACCCTTTGTTATAAATTCTTTCCTTACAATCTAAATGAGACACGATATCATGGATTAATCAAACATTTGATATCTGCAATACATGGATTCTTCGAGTGGCTTGCAACCGTTCTGGAACAGCAAGTACCTTCTCCTTTCTTATGTCGAGCCACCTTATGGGTTAACAATCCCAATGTATGGAAACCAGGGCTGAGGGTGTTTCAGTTTGTCGATGTTCATTTGGTTTGTGTGTCCATATTCTGAATTGGTTTATGATTCCAAAAGGTCTGGTATAACTTCCCCTATGATCCTGGACTTCTTAGCCTGTGGAAGAAAACATCCAAGGTTCTGTCAAATCTGAAGGTTTCTATACAGATTTTCAAGTAGTTTTATGTGATGGCCATACACACATATTAGTTGGAGCAAGGATCAAAAAGAATTAATCTCACTATACCTAGATTGAGCATTGACGCGAAGTGTAGGCCAGTACACCGTAGGATTCTCAATCCTAAAGCATTAAGGGTCAGCATACCCTGTAGTGTCAGACTGTAGGCTGTTGTTTGTTGGATTGAAACCATTTGGCAGCCAGATTTGGGCCAAGGGTCACCATTATTGGTTTCGATGATAATCTTAACCTATGTAGTCATGCAGGCAGATGGGTGTGTGTGTGTGTGTAACACCTTGCTTGTAAACATAATACAGTATCTCGAGAAGACAAAGTTTGGACCAATCTCATATTTCGTGTGTAAAAGTACCACATTGTTAAAACCATGATATCTCAAGAAGGAAAGCTTGGACCAATGTCACCTTTCGTGTGAAGGAAAACCACATTGAAGCCTATTGTTTATGGTGGAGGTCAAAGTTCATTTGGAGTCACCAGGGGTCAAATTGTGAGAACCTTGTAAACATGATATCTCAAGAAGGGCTTGGACCAATATCATATTTAGTGTGTAGTTGTGACGCATTATAATATAAGAAGCCTATAGATAGTTTTTTGTTGAGGTAAAGTGTCATTTGGAGTCACCAGAGATCAAATTGTGGAAACCTTGTTTTATAGTTTACCTATTATCTCCCACCGACCAGCCTAGATGATAACATGTGCGTTACGCCTCATAAGAAAAAGAGAGGCTGTTGGCAACAAGAAATTAGCTTATGGGCATCCTTAGAATTAAGAATTCAGATGAATTCTAGATGAAAACTAGTGGTTCAGGTTATTACAGTATATTGTAAAAGCTATTTAAAACAAACAGAAGTCTAGTGCAATATACTCATCAAAACCTCAATGCTTTTTTGTTGCATTCTGGTCAGTAATGACCGCTTGGGAGTACAGTTAAGCTTAAACAAGTTTTCCTTACAGTGGTCAAAGGTTAGGTGGCAAGGGGGAAACTCTCTGAAACCCCCTTGCATAGCAATATGAACTGGTGTTCCACTCATATCAAAGGAGAGACCAGCACATTGGTCGATGCCCAGGCCAAATTAAGCACTCATTGCTATTTACTAATCTGAGCTTGTTCCTCAAGAAGGGTGCCTTAAATGAATTTTCCAGTCTCTTAGATTCATACTTAACGTCCATGATTATGAATTGTCAATTGTCAACAACTCTGTAACTGGACGACATACATTAATCTTGGAGTGACTCGAACTCGGGACCTTATGATTGAAAGGCACTGCCGCACCGGCGTTAACCACTGAGCTAACACTCCTACGTAAGTAACCTTTGATCCACTCTTGCACTGAAATTGCAACCTTGTTTCCCATGTTTTGAACAACCTAAGTGTAGCAGTAGCACTGTGCTGACAATTATAGAAGAGTGCTTAAGTGTAGTGTACTTGGGGGTAACATTAGTCTAAGGTGACCATATTTCAGGAAATCGAGGGATATGATATTGATCATTGACCCTCTCAAGTTATCATAAGTGGGCAGTATACATAGTACTGTACATTTTAAGGGAGGGATGAGCTTTTGAGGGCACTGAGGGGTGTTTGGTGTTGTTTTATCTATTAAGGAAGTTGTGCAAATGCCCTAGTTTCTGTTATACCTTGTGCAGTGACAAGTAATTTTCTCTTGGCAAAAGAAAAAAGAAAGAAAAAAGAACACACACACACAAAAGAAACATATCAAAGGAGAAAGAACTTGATCTTCAATGTAAGTGGGTTCTTTATTCAATATAAGGCAACAAGATGCTCTGAAATTTTAGATTAAAACTGCTGTTAGTGGGCGTGCAAGAGCACTGTACCCCACTTGTTCTTATGGATAGTAAGGTACCACAGGAAAATCATAAAACAATTTCCAAATAAAACAATTTCCAAATAGAGACAGATCTATTCCTCCCTTCCATCAGCAAAGTCTAATTTAGTTTTTGCTCTCTTAGTTTGCAAATATTTCTCAGATGAATGTATTTTTGACAACACTCTGTTGGTTCTGCATCACTTGTTACTAAACTGTATTCATGACATGTTGAGATTTGTATTAATTGTCAACATCGCTTTCACTGTTTCAAGTTTCAACTGATTTACTATCAGTTCACATATCATTCATTAGGGAGCACACTCTCTCAACAGAACTGCTATGAATGACCGGCCTCCACAGGAAACAGAAAACACAGACTGACATAGCAATCCTAGCCAAATATTTCTGCTCCTGTAGCAGCTTCCAAATATGGGAATTAGTTCTGCAGTTGATTACTGAAAGTACATTTTGCTTTTTGCTTCATGTTCTTCAAAATATAAGTCATGATTTGGAAGGTGTTTGCAAAGTATCCTGTACTTTATCTGATTGCAGTAGGCCTCTGTACTACACACTATTGTAACCATCAGGACAAAAGTATAGTGAACACTACAGATGCTTGTCCAGGCCTCACTTCACAGACTTGCCAAAATGAACATAGACAGAACAGGTATATCACTGTGCCGTAACATTCTCATCAGTGCATGAATAGTGTCACACAACTGCAGGTTGTGAAATATTTCAATGATCATCTTGGTTACCACATTTGAACTAGCAACTCTCTCAATGGGTGCTTCAAATGAAGTAGAGTCAAGTGCTGTCAGTTTTCAATACTAGGCCTCATTTCCCTAGATGGGTCCATGCAAAAGCATTACTGTTCTGATGGATAGTGATATGACAGTTATAGACGGCCTATTGGATTTTCTCTGTATCAGGCCTTCACCTCAATGCTCAATTGATAAGTTGACGTCCAGGGTAAAAAAAAAGAATCCATTTTCTTAACAAGAAAAGAAAAAAGAGAAGTAAACAGTAACTGTCTGCATCCTTGAAACATACACAGCATTTAATATGCAGTGCATATACTGGGTGCAAACACTACACTACCAAGGCACCAACCAACGAAGACTTGTTCAGACAGTATTTACAAATCTAAAATTTAAAACCGGGTCTTTGAATTACTCTCTGTGGCATTTGGGTGCTGACATACATTCATTTCAAGTAATCAAAGATAAATAGAAACATTTTGAGGAAATTATAAACTTTTTTAAAGAAAAGAAAATGCAGTTGCTGTTTTAAAATTTGATGAAGAGAGAGAGATATTGCAGAGTAAGTAGTATTGTCTTTGAAAGAATAGCTTTACAGTTCAGTCATTCATCATACAACAATATGACAGTTAATATTACTTTGAAAATATTGTAGGAATCCAAGTTTTAACAAGTAATACAGAAATACCAGAGAACCTGCACATTTATCTTCACAGAAGATGTACACTGATGTACACTACTGTATGTACACTGATCATCAGTGGAAACACCCATGGAGGTTGTTTGGTTCAAAAGAATTAGTTGACAAGGTTTGGCAATATTCTGATCTTGGTCTCATTTTAATTATTTTGACATTAATATATGCACAGGAAGTGCATGGGCATGATAAATAGCTTCAGTAATTGTTCAAAGTGTTTAGTGTTAGTTTACCAGTACTTATGGTATGCATGGTATTGCAGAGTTCGATTGTGCATAGTTAGAATGAATATTATAACTAGGGTAATTATTCAAAGAGCATCTTTATTGGTAGTTTATCCAACATGCAATTGAACAATGTGGGTAATAACAGGTGAATGGTATTGAGTACAAATTTATTCACTTCTATACTTAGCTACATACATGGGAATTTACAGCCAGCAACATCTGGTTAACTGCTTACCATCTATTGTGTTAAGTTATTGATTACATATGTAAGTTTCATTTGTTTGGTGGGAAAATGGCTAAGTACTAGTACCCATAACTCCATTTGAATTATGTAATTTGGTATGAATGATTCTGTTAACTGGAGGAAGTGAATGAGACCTCTCTGAGGGAATCAGACCATTGCAAACAGGTAAACTATTTGCTGAACCGTTGCTTACTGTTTAATTTTGGTGGACTTGAGTTTTCACTATAGTGTCAAAGAAAGTCCTAATAGTGTTTGGTCAAAGTATTAATAAATTAAATACAAAACTTCTTTATAGGTATAGCTGCATTGTCTGCATGTTGTCTAAAAAAAATATTTTTGTAAAATACAGTCAATTTCTGTGGGGCCTTTGCATGTAAATTGACATTCCTCATATCACTGCAACAGGAGAAAGGGGAGTTCACTGATGCCCATCATCCACCAGACATGCAAGATCACTTCACAAAAATGCCTTGATGGACCTAAGCTGTTAGTTTGTTCTTTGTCCTATACCTATAGTATAACATTTTATAAAATTGTTTTTATATTTGACTTATAACTGGACTTGCAGTAATTGCAATCAAATGGCTTGTGACTTGACTTGAGAAACATGGACTTGATTTGGCTTGCGATGCAATCAAAATATCAAATGAATTGTGACTTGACTGGACAAACATTGACTTGTAACTTGATGAAAAACAACCCTACTATCATATCTTAAGATATAAGATATAGTGTGCTTCATTATGCCATCACTTACCAAACTTGAATTTAATCTTTCTTTTAAAGTAAAGATATAGAACATGATTGTAGCAGTGACTCAGTTTAATTGTCATCTGTACTTAGATAATGTATATCATGTTCCAGTTACATTGACAAAACGATCTTAGAAAGTATCCTTTTGTTCAATCACAGATGGACTTAAAAAAAACTTTTTTTCAGTAGCTTCAGTTTGCTTTCCTGTAGTATGTCTGTAGTGGGGTTTATAGTGTGGCCTCCCCTGCTATGTGTAACACCAGTATGTTTGCACAGTTAACTTGCTGCTGTGTGTTGCTTTGTATTGTACATGATAGTCTACACAATACTACAGTAGGCTACTCTGCACATATTCACTGTAATACCTACAGTATTCAGAGGTTGGAGATATTTTATTCCTTTCTGTTATTATTTAGTCATTGTTTGTCGAAATGATTTATTATAAGAAGTTCATGCAATGAGTAAATCACACAATTTGCATATATTGTGGTGCTGCTCTTGTACAGAGGGAAAACATATTCTTCTAACTTGTGGTTGTTAGGTTTTCAGCACAATTGGGAGTCTCCTGTACAAAAAATGTTCTACTAATTATTGTTGTGCATGCTATTAAGAAAGTTTGATTATTCATGCATCTGTGCATTGTGCCACGTGGTTCAGTTTCGCTTTGAAATCACTTGAATTTGCTGTCTCTATTTACGTCTTAGAAGTAACGAAAGAAGTTTTTTTAATAGCCTTAAAGGTTAATGCTTTATTCTGGCAGGGGCCCATCTGGACCCTGGTATTGACATGACAATATTTGTTGCAGCATTGATGTTCAATTCTTGGAATGAAATTTGTTCACTAAATCGTGGATTTAATAGATAGTTATGTAACGTGGCATATGAATTATCAGTGCCCTTTATGAAGGAAACAGAAGGTTTGTATTTGGTGCCGCCATTTCTAAGTACTGTATATGAACGATTTTCAAAATTGTAAAACCGTCTTCAAATATACAAGAACCTTTTGAAAGTAGCGGAGGTCAAAGGTTAACAGAGGTCAAAATCTGAAATCTTTTAAGCTTGATAACTAAAAATGTTCAGCTTGGTAGAAGTTCATACTTGGTTTGTAGATCCCTTGTTGAGTACAAGAATTGTGTCGAAATTCTGTCAAAGATAAACCTGATAACCCTGATAACAGCAAAAGTAAAGCTTGAATGAGCTTTGTGCTTGATAGGTACATTAGGTCCACATAAGTGTAGGAATCTAGCTGATCACTTCAAATTTGTAATGGTCACTCCTACAAATATGGCAGTAAATCACTAAGCCAATTGGCTTCTTGATTTCTGGTTTGCTTCAAACTTGGATCTAAAAGATAGATCAATAGTTGTTAGTCAAATAACCAACAATAGCAGGCCGAACTGTCGGTTTATGCAAAGTTTGAGAATTGAGAACCCTTAAGTGGTAAGTAGTATGGTTGGCACATTGCATAATCAGATAAATCCCCCCATTCTTGGAACGTAGATTTCAAGCAGAAGCAAACATATAATGGTATAAAGTATGTAAGGCCGTATTACTACTATCATACTGCTGCAGACATGTGTCAGTTGGCATCTTATACATTTTAATTAAAAATTTACTAACCAAAAAGTTTTTATATTAAACAATAATTCAAGCCTAGCTTTTTGTTCTCTCTTAGACTGTCATGATGTTACACCCTATGACACAAATGTACAGAATAATCCCAGAGCAAAATGAAGCTGGACCTCAAAGTTACCCACACTCCGGATACCAAATCTAAGAAGCCATGGACCAAGATCTCTTGGCTTGGTTCAAAGGTCAGTGATTCAGTTACTGTAGGTACACTCAGCATAAGATCATTAATAATTACAAATTTCCAAAGCTTTTAGGAAGTCTACAGATCTGTTAATGTAAGTTCAGTGTTATCCTAAAATAGTTACACATTTTATTATCATTGTTATGCATACATTATTTTTGAGGCTGCAATAGAGAGCAAAACCTTATAGAAATTTATGGAGGTATATGATAGAGGTCCAAGGTCATTTGAAGTGAAAATCTTCATCTTTTCAAACATGATTGGTGTTGCACCAATATTGTAACTGTCAGGTTTTGCTTAACATTAGCCATTACATGTCCCCACTTCATTTCTATCATTTCATCTAATTACACATTCAATGTTGTTTCTTACTACTGCATTCTTAACATTGCTGAATTCTGATAAAAATAGTTTTATGTTTTTAAATTTCACATCAAGTTTTGTTTGCAATAAGACTGCAAAAATATGTTAGATCTACACAGTTATAGGCTACTGTATAGCCAGGCTACTGTATAGCCTACATATTAAAAAATTTATACCAACCATTGTTCCCAAAGTAGTTATATATTGTTCTTATGCTACCGTGATGCATGAGAATGCAATTTAAATATTGCTTGTCTTCAAACGTACTATATATCAGTGTTACGTCAAATAAATAAATGATTTCCTTCACAATTCACGACCGTAAAGTGTGATTACTATAACTTAACACTGAAAGCATCCTAACCTATAGCATGGTTATATGGAAAACAGCAGACTTGACATGTTTAATTGATACACCAGTGGTTGGACTATACAAGGATATGGAACAATTTGTGTAAGTGCGGCAAATTAGGGGAATAGACTATACATTTACAGCACAGACATAAGAATACAGGCCAACAAAAAGTATACACAAAGCATGATAGTCCTGGTCAAACTATTTAACATGCCCATATAAGTGTATTGCAGGAAAAGTGGTTGCTGTGGCTACGTTGAGCAGAAATAATTCTTCAGCAGTTGAATTGGCCAAACAAAGGTTATTCCATAACACCTGTGTTGAAAAATAAAAATACATAGGTGTGGCATATTACACATGTGTCTTTACTAGTGCAGTAGATGTGCAGTGTAACATACATAAGTAGTGCACTGCAATCTGTTCCTAAGTAGATATAGTCACATGATATGATACTATTCTGTGCTGTGTCGCAGTTACAGGTGATCTATTGGCTTCTGTTACATAGGTCTACGGTTAGGGAAACAATTCAAACTCATGTTTATGCCACATTCTCTACTAGGTTATTACAGTGCTGAATTATGATGAGATCACATTGAAATGCCACAGAATGGGGATTGGTTCTAAGACACATATATTTTAAAGTCTCAATGTCTGTTTGCCAAATTTTAATTTCGACCTTTCCAGCTTACTGCCCTAAAAGCTCAGTGAAAGTAACACTGTTCTATGCAATTTTAATTTTAATAATCATTATTTTTATTGAGTTATCTGTCGTTAAACATTTTGAGCTGAATAAAATTCACCAGATTTTTTAAAGAGTCAGTAGATTCTACAAATTTCAATCAAAATTTGCAAGCCTCGCACAACAGATCATGTGCGAATCAAATCTCTCTGGTTTGTTTTACGAACGTAAAGACTTACATTCACTTTCATGGCTAGCCTGTGTTAGGTCAATTCTCTTGAATAGTATCGTTCTTTCGGTCTTATTTCCTTCCATTGCAAGCAATTAACAGGTAATTTCAGACGCTTCCTCCGTGAAATTGGGTATAAAAAGTGGACGATACTAGTGTATACAGGTAACATTTGTGTAAGGAACATGCTGATATGGGGGGTCGCAGTGATTTTACGGTAAATCGTTTGCGCCATACAGAAAATAAATTTCTTTCTTTCGATTGTGACAGCTTTTATCCATTAAACCCACCTGGTCAGAGTACATTTAGAAATGAAACATTGAATCTGCTTGTTTTGTTTTCCGAAATTCATCAGCAAACACGAATTGAGACTTCAAATATTGCTCTTACAAAAGTTTATTGGAATCGAAGACCAATATCTGTTGGGAACAGTCGGTAAATGATGCAACATTTACTGATACCAAATATCAGACCAATATCAATAACGCATGCCGATAATAGTGCAACACTAAACATAAAAACTCAAAAAGTATACATCCTAGGTAAACTTCATTACTGGTGTTTCGATCCATTTTAATGAGTAACATATCCCTATTGAAATTAGATCATAACTACTTTGAAAGAGATGAAGAAGAAAGGGTAGATTGTTTTAAATGAAATTTTTTAACATCCTCTATTTAAGTGATGCACACTTGAGTCAGTATATGCTAACCAGACATTTTGTTTCCATTGTTGATCTCATAATCCATTACATTTCTTCTTTCAGTGTGATATTCTGCTTCAAGCTTATTGTCGATTGAAGGTACTTCATCTACAGGACAAAAGCCACAAAAAGAAAAAGATAGCAAGACTGCAGTCAACTGTTAAGAAACTCTCTGTTTGCAATATTTCCCAGAATGGTCAGTAATTTTATTTCAGTTTGTTGATATCAGTCATATTTACTGTATCAGCTAATGCAATGAACAATGTAGAATGTCCTTGCTCCCTCTATAACAGTATTTAATGTTACATTGCTATTCGGTTTTAAAACATAGATTCAAATTAGATAACTTAAGTTCTTTCAGTTAGCCTTGGCTGATCCCTTGTGAAGGCAAGAGCAACATGTGCCATCATGTTTGTGTTTGTATTGATAAAGGCATATATGACATCAATACTTGTAAACATGATAACTCAAGCAGTATACTTCATATTCATGTTGCCAAATAAGTATGGTACAAGAAACATTTGATTGAATATGTCAAGAGTCACTTGATGTTAGACAAGCCCAAAATATGAAGACCTAGTAAATGTGGTATTTCAAGAAATGTGCTTGCTTAAACTTTTTGTGTTTGGTAGTTTTCATGTTGAGAAAGGCAATGTTGATTGCACTGTCTAATATGATGAATATGGTGAGTACAAATTATTGTAGAAAGTATATAAGGTTGCCTGTCCTAAAATTTACAGTCCAACTTGATAAGTAGATTAATCCTCTAGTGCGCTCGATAGTGGTTGGAAGTCAACTGGGAAGTCAAAACAAACTGCAATGTTGTAAAGATTTCTTTAATGAAGTACAAGAACTGCCTTATATTGGAAGTGAAATTCAACTGTCAGTTTATATCAACAGATGTCAATTGTGAAACCCTTACACACAAAACCTTCACTTATTATGGCTCGGTTGAATTTCCTGCGCAGTATGTAATTCTTGTGTGTATAGTCCCTCCTGGGTTGAGATCAACAGAGGTCCAAGATAAAAATAGGTCAAATGTCTCAACTATGGCCAGCATTTGAAAATCCCACCAAGTCTTATTTAGTTGGGGAAGTTGTTATGTCACTAGCTGGTGGTGAGGAACAACTGAGCACATAACTTTTACATCTTAGAGGATATAATGCTTGATAATTTAGAAATAATCATTTGTCTTTTGTTGTAATTCTGTTACAGGTGATTTCATAGTTGGCATTATTGATAATGGTAATGTCACTATATGGAGTCGATGTGATGATACCATCAAAAGTCTTAGTTCACCTCCCAAAGCTATCAGACAATATTTTGAAGAGAAGTCTGTTAACCAAACAGAAACTGATGGTAAGAGGAACCTGTTGTGATTTTTCCATATTCATTGCTTGGGGATCTATTCTTTGCATAGTCAGAACTGGTAAAGAACGTACATAGTTTATATGCAATGAAAATAAGAAAGAACAATATCCCTCCTTGAATGTACACATATTTCATGTACTATACCTTACAATGAAACAGAACTCAAACAACTCAAAGCAAAATTTGCTGAAGTGTGAAATTTGATCCAATTTGGGGTTACTTGGGGATATGTAAACAGCCTCTCTTGGTATAGGGAGGGTAAAACACAAGGGCGTAGGAACCGGGGTGGCTGGGGGGCGCCAGCCCCCAGTGAAAAATATGGGGGGCGGAAGTATCATTCCGCCCCCCCGCTTCCCAAGTCAGAAAACCACTTTTTCATTTCTCAATAAATGATAACAACATTCGTCATTTTACTCATCAGTAAGGAACTAACTGCCCTTGGTGCTCAGAACATTTTGACAGAAAAAAATCTCATTTGGAGCACCAAATTGCATCTAAGGCCAGGTGAAAATGCAAAATTATTTACAAACTGGAGTGGATGTTGAAGTGTGCTATATTGAACCAAATTGCATCTGAGGCCACCTGGAAATGCAAAAAATTTCCAAAGGGGAGGGGGATTTGTTGTAGACCATTAAAACACTGCTCTCAGTCCAGAGTGTAGTAATGTTGGAAAAAATGACCCTTCGAACAGCTGAAGCTCATAATTTAAAGGTGAGAATCTTGCAAACCATAACAGGTGTAGAAATGTTACCAGCAGTCAAATTTTCTCTTTTCTTGGACCAAAACATATAAAGACTTAACTTCTGTCTGAAGTCATCCTTTAATGTCAATAAAGAAGGAGGGCCTACAATGGTCCTTTAATAGCGGATTAGACTTCCATTCTTGTATTTTGTTTGTTAAGCAAGAGTTAAGCAGAAATAAGCAAGAGAAACTAACAAGCTGAATGCTATTACTTGGTTCACAAAAATTGTCAACAATTTTTTGTGTTTTCTTTACTATTTCAGTTTTGCACAAAAACAAAATATTCATTTCAAATGATGCCAGAAATATCTTGTTGGTTTTGAACTTAAATCAAATTTACCTGTGGGAAGCTGATGAGAGCAACGATGCAGACAATGTCAAGGACTCCACACAAAATGGAAGATGGTACTTAGTCAACCGAGATAGTACAGCGCTACCACCAAGTCATTGCCTGGATGCCGGTGTGGATTCAACTTTCTTTGAAGACTCAGTAAGTACATTGTGATTGATGTGTTCAAGTTCAACTATTGCTGACTCAGTGCCAAATATTTCTGTGCACTGTGCACATGTTGTTTGGCTGTCTGCATATTATATCAGTATCATTTACATGCATACATAGATTACCAAGTGTAAATTGTAATGACCATATAGCAGAATTTCCAAATTAATGTGATTATGACGTATCATGTGCATGCCTTTAGTAACAAGTGTGGACACTTGATGTCCATTGGGTGCTTTGCATGGTACTAGTAGTGATTGAAGACAACAGACCAGTAACTGATTGGGCTTATCATGGTTACTATAGGTTACTTTTAATGTTTCTTAAGTGTAATAAATTGTACAGCTGCCATCACATGCCACAAAATTGATGGAGTTATTTACCTGTGGTTCCCACTTTCAACACTGGTGCATTAAGTATATTGTATCTACTAGGTCATCAGGGAAACTACATTACATCTCCCAACTTTTCAAGTAACCTTTAACAACCTGGCAGTGATAATGTAGTTACTTGACTGTCTTGGAATTTTAGGAACACAACCAACTGGAAGTGATAACATATGTAGCAGATAAACATAAGTACTGTACCTGATGGGATGGGAGTGATAGGTTTGTCACATTACACTCTAGGAGATGCAATGTAGTTATCCAAAAGTATTGGAATAGGTACAGTACAATCTAGGAGAAAAAATGTAGCTATATTGGACAGTGTTGGAAGAAAAGGTATATTACCAGGGCTTATTGATATGTCATTGTCAGGGCGTGTGTAGGCGGATGTGTGAGGGCCCATGTGTATGTGACGTCATGTCTTGTAAACATGATAACTCAAGCTGTAATAGTGGTTGGATATTCATATTTTGAAATGTAGATGCACCTTATTGAGTACAAAGGCATGTTGAAATTGGTGGAAGTCAAACGTCATTTGAGGTCAACAGAGGTCAAAAGCTGGAATCCTATTAAACACAAGAACTACAAAAGTCAAACAAGTGATATTTTTCATACTTGGTATGTTTATCCACATAATTGAGTGCAAGAATCCTGTATTTCCTGTATTTCAAAAGTCAATTGAGGTCAACAGAGTTGGGAAACATTGCATATGGGACAACTCCAAAAGTAAAGCTTGGATGAGCTACTTGGAGTTGCTATAATTTTGTAAGGAATCACTCAGCCTGTTGGTTTTCTGGTTTAAGATGAAGTTGGAAACTGCTTTAGGGTTTATTTAAATAGCAGGGCATCATGGTAAATTTCAGCTTTTAAAAGGGAACCTAAACAATTTTCAGAATTTGAAAGGGCAACATGCGATTTTTTTGAAAGAAAGTAAATACAGAAATGGTAGAAAACCATTAATACTCAACTTTTTTCTTCCACTTGTTTGATTCAGTATATTTTCAGACAGACAGATAGTTACACATTGTTGAGCTATTGTCATGGCAATATGCCTGTCCATCTGTCAACACTGGTTGAAAGGCTATTACAGGCAGGTCCTTGCTGAGTTGTTACCAAATATGTTGTAAACTAGGGGACAAGGGTCATTTGTGGTTATGAGAGCTCCCTCATGGTCGTAAGTACATGGCATGCTATCACGTTGTGTCTAAGATGAGCTACTCATGTGTGATGCTCTAGCTTGTTTTCCTGTTCAGTGTTTTCTGAACACAAACATCAAACTATGTTTTAACCCTGATTTAGTTTGATATCGAACTTAACTGATGAAGAACACTGAGAGGGAAGCTACCACAGCCATAGTTAAGGGGCATGGCCGTTGTTGCCGTCCATAACAGGTGTATTTTTAAGAGTAGCATCGCAATTAGTGGCCATTAAGTACATTCAAACCCTTTACACAATTACAATCTGGGTGTCATAATACCCCACTGTTGGAAGGATAGGTACCTGACCAACTGTGAGCCATAGTATAGTTACTTGACAGTGTTACATACTTGTAGTCACTCTGTTTTGTTACAGGTCTTGGGTCGCTGTAATATTTGCTCCTTCGTCTTCTACAAAGGAGGTACCCTTCAGGTCAGTTCTGTACTGATACAGTGGCAAGAACCATGGAAGAAATTCACCACTAGGTAAGAACGGAAAGAGATTGTGGAGTGTATCACACTAGTCTTGTAGACTTACAAGTTTCGTCAGGAGTACATAGCTGAGAGAGCTACTGTTTCCAAGTGTTAACTTCAAGGGAGTCTTTCATTATGAATCAATTCTGAGCCTCATCATTATGCATGATCAAATCTTCACAAATCAGTGTTGTAGACCTTGTTAGCTAATTTCGTGACAACAGTAGCAGCCATTGACAGATTACATAGTTACAATGGTGTCTTTCAAAATCATGTTGTTATCCTTTATGTTTTAGGTAATGGGCTGCTCTGTTAACATTCTTTTCAACTTTGTTCAGTTGTGGGTACAGGAAAGTCTAAATAGTCTTATCTCACCTCTGTCTTTTGTTACAGCAAAGTTCCTTTTCTGGCTTCGTGGCATTCTTTAGCTATTCCTGTTGATGTTATTTCTCCTGGTTGTCAACCTCTTCATGAAGTTGGAGCCTTGGTTCTTAGTCACAGTCATAATGGAATGCTCCTAGCAATTGGGATTAACCAGTTGGTTCCCAGAAAGAACAGGGTGATTTTCTTATCTGTGTTGTCTCACTCCATTGTAGTGGCTGATCTTCACAGTTGTGGATGTAAGGCTGCCAACCCAAACAAAGATGTAACAAGGTAATCAACATAGCTATGATTGTTTTGCTCAGCAAGTCATAGGACAAACTTTAGTAGGTTAAAAACCTTTCTTGAAATGCATTGAAATGTTTTCTTCAAATTAAATTGTTTGATGTGAAGCTTAGTGGTTCTCATACCATGTTATAGAGAATCCAATAAGTAGAAGCTGTTTCATTCAATGTGTCATGAAGTACTCTTTTAGTGCCTGTCAGGTACAGTATCTACCCAACAGTAATTAGTGTCTTGTTGTCTTTAAGTATCCTTGCAATACACAAACCGAGCCCCAGTCAGATCATCTTAGAATCTGGTACCTGTGATATGCAGAAAATTATTCCATTGTCACCTCATGTGAACCCTTGTTATGGCAATTTTAATTCTGACACTGATCCTGTATTACATACAAGAGCTTAAGCATTGTTAACTTTTGATGCTAAATAACTTAACAGAATTCGCATTTTGTTTTTGCAGGACATATTGGATCACAGACTGTTCTTGGAGCTACAATAGTTTGTTTTTGGCATGTATAATGAAGAAAGGATCTTTGTTTATCCTCTCAAGTGTGGGAGAATTGCTAGAGATTCAGACTGATGGATGCTCAGTTGTTCATGGACCATCACTCTTCATACCATTACATCCATTAATATCTGTTGTGTATGTATAATATCCTCTTCTCATTTATGTAGTACTAAAACCACCAGTTCAATGTAAAATGCATTCCAGAGTTGATTTAAAAAAATTAAATCTATATTGTGGTGAAGTATATCTTTGGATTTTTGGATTAAATATATTTTGTTGAGATTCTGTTGGAAACTATATAATCTATGGTGAAACCATTTCACACTAGTCAGTACTACAACTCTAATGCTTTTTTTGTTGTTATTGCGGAGGTCAAATGCCATTTGAGGTCAACAGAGGTCAAATTATGAAATCCCTGTAAACAAAATATGCTACAACATGAAAAGTTGAATGAACTTCTTACTTTGTATGTAGATATATTAACAATTATCAAAACTTTAAAATGTTGTGTGTAGTCTGCTATTAAATGTTTTCATCAAATTGTGACAAAGGAATGACTAAGCCTGCAGACTTAGGGTGTATTGAATTCTTCTGTGATAATTTTTTTAGAGTTAATTTGCTAGAGTTCTGTTGGGCTTCTGTATTTAACATATAATCTATTGTAACACACAAACTTTTTTAATTTTATCATTTCACGTATGTATTCTAAGACACTTTGGTACTACAGTTACAAGAACTAACATTGATTATTCTTGTATTTTACTCTTTAAGATCTTCAAAACAACCATCTGATGGACAACAAGCCCAAGTTGAGATTCAAAATGACCATCAACAGTTCAGTGTGACCTTTCACCCTAAAGCACCTCTCCTGGTAACCTCTGATGGGTTTCTAGCAACTATCATAGAGTTACCTTTCATGACAACTGCAGATAGCCTGATTAGAGGGTATCTTTCGGAGGGCAAGGAAGCACTTTACCAGTTGACTAAACATAGCTTGCCAGACATGAAACCACTGCCAACTCTTGAGATGGAATCAAAGCAAGTAGTTCCTGCCAACGACAATAAAGATGCAACTATATCAAACTTCCTCAGCACAGATAGTAGTGGGCCTAACCTTAACACAGGACAATATGCAGGCATATCAGATGCTAAAGTTATCTTTGGAACCCTGGAAAGTTCAGGGCTTTTGCAGAATGCATCAACAATTCAAACAGTAGATGATTTCCAAAGGCAATCTGAGAGGTGTTTTCTTCTTGCATGGTTACTCGGGGCCAGTCAGGCTGGCAATTGGGATTCTGAATTGAGCAATTTACAGGCCTTTACCTCTAAGTCTCTGGCCAAATTTTGCCTGGCATCTTGTGGCATTCATGATAAAAGAGTGCCTGTTCACACTTTACAGAGATCTCTTGCCTGTGTGAACTGGGACAAAATACACTCTAACATTCTTTGCAATACTATAAACTTAGTCCATCAAGTTGTTAGGAACTTAATCTCCACAAAATCTGCTAGCACTGTTTCTAATCTGAGTCACATGTTTGCATTGTTACTTCATTGTGAAGACAAACTTGATGAGACATACAGTATGAGAGCTGTAGCTGGGGAGTCATTCCAGCTTGATCCTGAACAAAGGTGGCACAAGTCTGATGAGTTCACATGTCCACAGACCTTCAGAAGCTTATCAGACCTTCAACATTGTATGTGGGATAACAATGCTGACAGTACCATGAGGAATGTGAAGGGAGTTACAACTGGAAAATATGCCATTACTAGAGGGTGAGTAATCCAATTAATTCATGAACAAAAGTTGTACTACAGTTAGCTCAAAGGGACATGAAACATAACAGTTTACTTGATACAAAACGTATCATATTTCATATTTCAAGTATTAAAACTCAAGCTGATATGTGGGCTTATGTTCTAAATGCAGTATCTCAAGGAGACATAATCAGAATATTGGTTCATTAAAACAAGCAACTGTAGGTAGTGTCCACAGTCAAAAGTCCCAGAAGGTGAAAATCAAAATCACATAATAAAGCTTACCCTTACCCCTCATCTAAGGTCACCAGTGGTTAAAGTATAAAATTATAAGCATAAAGCCAAGGATGTAAAATGTAACTTGATAAATCTATAGCCTGAATTTTGATGTCTGTTAAATGAAACCTATGTAGTGATGTAGTGAAAGTATCAGAGGTCATCAAAGGATTAAACAACATTCTTGAGAGAGCTACTGACTGCTCCTAGTAAGGGTTCATTATGTAATCAACATAGAACTCAAGACCATTTTAAGGTATCAACAACCTAAAGTTCAACCTTTTCTAAATGTGCCAAAACTGAAATGGAGAAACTCTGTTGGACTTGCGACTGCAGCATCACTTAGCAAATTCTGTTAACACAAACAGCAAGCTTACATTCAAATATTGATAAGCACTCAGGGTCACCAATCAATGCAGTGGGCATTGTAGTCTGTCTTTATGTACTGAGCAGCATTTAAGTACTTACTCATTTTAATTCCTTGCACCTGGCAAACAGAATCTTTGTGATGGTCTGTGTGTTTGTGTCTTTTTGATGGAAGTGATGCCCTTGTCTTGTACACCACTAGATAACTCAAAAAGTATATGATGGATCACCTTCAACCCTAGTGTGTGGACTCATCTAAGTAGCAAGTAGAAGATTCCTAAAAGAAAACTTGGTAATATGAAAACTTTCAGAAGTAAAACTTGTAGGATCTTCATATGTAATATAGAGATCCACCATGTAACACAAGTGTTACAAAGAACAGATTGGTTGTTGGCTAGGCAGATGAAAGTGTATAACAGTGGTGTGATAGGTATTTCATCCAAGTTCATTTTGTCATATGTTCAGCTAATATTTAACTGTGAACTCCTTTACCCTCTCATTATAGAATGATTCCAGCATGGAAGCTGCTGTATCATAAAACAGTTACAATGTACATTGGTTGTAACAAACATGTCCAGAAACACAGCAGAGATGAAACCATCCTTTCTAGAATCAAGTCCTTCTTGATGAACATGATTGGAGTCATACAAAGAAAGCTCGGTTCAATTGGTTATCATGCCTCTCTGCATCTACATCACTTTTGGACTGCTGAACAGAATGAGACCTATCTCAAAGGTAAATTAATCGGATAATATGGTTTCTCTTTAAATTGCTTTGTATGCCATACGCATCTAAATATGATGAATTTTCCTTTATTTCTATTACAGAAGTTTACAAATAATGTGTAACACTATGTAATACAAGAACTAAATAGCTGTTACGTAATGACATATATATGTTACATTATATTATTAAGAAACAAAACTTTGAAATGGCTATATAATGAATAAACTTGATTAACTGTTATATCTGTTAAGTGATGCAACTGTACTTGTTAATACAAATATAGAAGTGTTTTATGTCTTTTGCTTCTGCTCTAGGATGTGAAAGGTTCTTGTTGGGTGACTTTAGAGGAGGTGTGGAGTGCTGTTGGGCAGCATGTAACTCCAGTAAGCAGCAGGTACCAAGGCAGACAGATAACAAGTTTATTTTAGCAATACTTTACAGTAACTTGATGTCATATAACTTGAAAGGTGCTCTACAAATGATCAACAATGCCATTCAAAGTGCCTCTGTTGATGCAAAGAAGCTGAAAGTGAAGAGATCATTCAAGCAGCTATTAGAGGTAAGATGTTACACTTTCAGAAAGGCACCACATAAATAGGATATTCTATGGTGTGAAGAAAACATTAACTGACAACTGGGGTAGAATATTCATTTGTGCAATAGAAGCAGCATTAACTGACAACAATAGGCAATGGTAATCATATTCTTGGTATATGTGTCCACAATATTGGGTACAAAACCATTATTGTTTTCTCCTCGTAAGCACAATAACTCCAAAAGTATAACTTCATTCTTGGAATGTGGATCCACTATTTGTGGTCAGTTTACATTAGTTGTTCTTGTAATAATTTGACAAGGAATCCATTAGCATGTGGTGGCATTGTGGTTACAATTGTTGTAAGCTGAACAGTGGCTGCCATAGTGGTTATTTTTGAAAAGTTAACAGGATTTGCACTTTCCAACTTTTTTTTTAAAGTGGATCTGTCCATTATCATTTTCTGTGAGAATAAGCCTTTTGCTTTTATGATGTGTCATTGCAGGAATAAGTATTAACAAGTGCATGCAAGGGCAGATTGAGACAACAAAATAATAGACAATCACTTTTATGTTGTAATTATCACTGCATGAAGCTTTTTATTATGACATCTTGACAGGATAAAACCAGTGTGAAGATTCCAATTTTTAGAGAAGATTGTCGAGGTGTGGTCATGTCAATGGCTCGATTCATGGCTCTCTATTTCACCAACAAACCCCTCATCATTTATCCACCAACCTCTGCCAAGCCCCTGCCAGTGTTGTTTTCTGAAAATGAAGGTATATCAAACTTTATCCACCTAATAGCTGTTGTTGCACCATTAGGTATTTAAACTTGTATTAATTTTTTCTTGTGAAGCACCCCACACTCCACATAGGTGTTTGCTTCAGTGCCCCCAATGCAGCCCCCCTATTTATTAAATTCTTCATTTGCCCTTGGCCCTACCACAAAAGGTCAACGCTCTACCTTAGTCAGTCTGGTCCCCTGTGCAAGGCACTGATATAACTGTGTGAGGATCTAACCAAACCTTCCCTGTTGAAACATTTTCAGTTATTTGTTTGTTCCCTAATGACACACATCTTTATTTTAAACATTAAGTCAAGATCATGTACTTTATGAGGTAAGTAATATGGCCCATTGGAGGTTTGATAATTATTTTGTAAGTCTGTCAGCACCTTACCAATAGATTTTTTTTTCCAGTTTTTAATTCTTTTTGCTTTATGATGTAATGGACTGCTACTTTGGTTTGGCAAAGTTTGGTTCTTGGCTCACATAGGGCAATGCAGATGGCAGGGAGGGAGGAAGTGGACTTGTGTGAGTCTTACAACCACTTTCCAGGCTAATATTTTATCAGTTTTCAGGGGGTGAACTCAACTGTCTGGGAGGCCTTTGAGAGGGGTCTGGGGTCCAGACTTTTCTCTGAGTACGTATTTGCAATGCAGTCAAGGTTCCCAGTTCCAAAAGTGTTTGTACAGTAGATATAACAGGTATGAAACTTCTTCAATGCGCTAGTCAAATTAAAATGATAAATGGTAAGTGCTAACAAATTGCAGCATGATAAGACCACACTATGTATAAATGTATTAATAAGGGGTTAATCAACGGTCTAGCGTGCGTTACTCACAGGATTAATGCACGATCGGGGGATAATGCAAGCGATGCACGAGGGCGGAGCCCGAGTGCATCCAGCGATAGCATTAACACCCGGAGTGCATTAATCATGTGAGTAACGCACGCTAGACCGTTGATTAACCCCGTTCATTCATACACTACCATTTGTGTGGGCGAAAAATCATAAAACAAAACATTTTTGGTTACATATAACCAAAGATTTATTAAAGTGATGCCCCGTAATTTTACCGTGCGTTACTCACAGGATTAACCACGGTCAGCTGACCTGAATGGACCAATAGGATTTAGGAATCTTTACTAAGTATGAATGAATAATGTGCTTAATAATGTGGCACTAAACTGCTGTTCTTGTTGTTTTCACACCAGGTGATGTCCGCACCATTGTACTCCATAGACATTTGATAGCTAGCAAGATACAAGAGCAAGGTCTATCAGTATATTGGACTCCAGATCTGACTCTAAGCTTGTTGTTGATTGGAGGACTTTTCCCTGAGGCTATCTGGTTCTCAAAGGAAGTTGGTGATTGGAGGAGTGCTTTTACCCTCTCTGTCATCTATAGTATGAAGTATGATCATCTTACAGCAGATGGTAGTCACAGGTACATTCATCATACAACCTCTTCAAGTGGCTTCATAGGCTATTGCACAGATCACATTTCCAGCTCCTGAGTGCAAGGGTTGAAACTGCAGGTGTCCATTAGCTTGATCAGACCATAGACATGTTCAGGAACTTAATAGCCTTATTGGACATAAATTCCTGAAAGTATGTAATATTAATATGTACCTGTAGCGTTCATTTAGTAGGGTAGTTTGTGAAGTGAGGACAGGTTATAACATTGATAGGAAAGGCATCACTGCTTTTACGGATATGTTAAATTAGGATCATTCTTGTTAATGTAGTCCAATCACTTACATCTTAGGATCTGAGTGTTATCTGATTATCAGTATTATTAATTATGGAGTCAAAAATGATAGAGAACCACTTGTGAGTCACAGCAAAGATAATACAAAAATACCTCAGAGTGCTTAATGCATATCATGACACTTGCAGTAGTTGGGATGTTATTGATGTGATTTATGAAGTATCACCCCAAAGTGATGCTTGCATACCTTTAATTGTGCTCCTTACACTATTCCAAACATTTACCTAACATATCTTGTGCAAAGAACGTCTGAAATCTTACAAAATTTAGCAAAAAGGATGAACATTTTCGTCAGCAAAATGGCTAATTATCCGACGATAAGCAATGCCTATAAACATTCTCACTATTTCATATGAATTTCATGCATAAAGGTCACAATGAAATCATGACTGAAACCATCATTAGTTACAAAAAATTCAAGCTCAAAGTCGGCAACGACTGGCGATGCTATAACCTATGTCAATCACGAATCGCATGTGACAAAAAATACACACTCACCGATTGGTCAATTTGACAAAACGTTAAATTGACAGTTTGAGAACAGGTTGCAAAATTTTCGGAACATACCATGAATTGCATCGAAGGCCCAATGCCTTATGACTATAATGTAAATCTAGTCTATTATTGCTTGTATTTATATGGGTGCATTTGCCATGATTGATTCGATTCACAAGCATCTAATACACCAACTAACGTTACTCATTTCTACACTAATAGTGTATACTACAGGCTGCAAATAAAATACCTATGACTTACCTGCTTTAGGCTAGCTAGCTTGTACATGTTAATAAATCTTTAATAATTGTAATGAATATTTGTATACGTCTATTATGAGCTCATTTTCTTCTTTGGAGGTTTTGTTTGGCAGTTAACGTTACATGGAAAGATAATTGCTAAAACGCGTGGCTCAGTTACATCTAGTAGTATAGGCCTAGTACATCAATGTACATACAAATTGAGATAGAGATAATTTGATTGGTTGATTTTAAAATAATAAGAAAGTTCCGGTTAACATGCACAATTGTTTGAGCCAACAAAATTGTCAATTTTAGTGAAATGGTTAACTATTCGTTAATTATGGTTAGCTGAGCAAACATTCTATATCTCAGTAATCTCTCTTTCATCAATCACAAGTTGCTGATATTTAAGTGAACGTAAGTGACAATGGAATGCTAAACATTCCAGATAAATGCAATATGTACCTTTAAGTTAATGTCTTCTTGTTGTTCTTTCAGACTGCTTTGGTCTTTTTGCTAGCATTGCTGTTTCTTTTATCTTTAAGGTTTTGATGGCATAATCTGTCTCAGACCAAATGCTTTGTTTATGCTTAACATTATCACATTTTACTTCTAGTTATTTGCCCTTCATACAAAGAACAGATTCTGTAAAGGAACCTAACAATTTTATGCTTATGTCAATCATTAGGCATTACTTTCAAGTCTCCATGTAACTTCACTGAGAAACAAATTCCAGTTGCCCTCTGAAGATGATCCTGCTAGGATTGAAACCCAGGCCCTCTAACGTTTACAATATATTTTTCAACAGAAATCGGGAAGAACTGAGATTACCAGATTCACTGACTGCTTCATCTTTAATGTGTGAAAGATTACTTGCCCTGACACAGGTGCCTGACAATGAACTCTACACTGAACAAGAAGAAAGCAGTGGCTGTCAAACCTTCGGTATTCAACTGCATTTGATTACTGTACTAAAGGTTGAAAGTAATAAAGGGTGACTTGGGCAATTTCTAGTTTGGATATGTCATAGTGAATTGAGTGCTAGTAATTTGTCTATAGCTATTTCTGAATTTTTTGTTTATTCATATCTTAAGCATGCTACATATGTAGAAATGCTTCTAAGGCTAAATCCATGATGATGTCAGCTCCCAGTCTATCCAGTGATAGTACTTATAATCAATTGCATAATTAAACTTAACCCAAAACAAAACTATGACATACCTAAATTAATATTGTGCATACAGTCATCCTTTGCAGCCTAAGCTATAGTTAGCTTTAAGGAAGGACAGATGATCCCTTCATGTACTTCAAAGTTAATTTCTCTGTAAGTTTTATTGGACACCAGACAATCATATCACCCTGGCATGGTAATGGGAAAGATTGACCCCATGGCCATTAATAGTACAACATAATCATGGTGGTAAGTTTTAAGGCAAATTCCAGATGTTTTAGACAATAATTAATTCAAGTCTTCAAGAAGTCAATGCTAAACACGAAAGTGACATTAGATCTCTCTTGGATGACTTCTAGAAGTTGCAATACTACTTTGTTTAAGCATATCCTGTATCCTTCAAGAAGTTGCTTATTTCATTTACTAAATTAGCAGGACCGTTTCTAATCCCTAGCAAGTCCACTTACTTTGCCTTCTGTTAATTAACACATTCCCTCTCTTAAGCTACTCAGTTGCAAATTACTCTTCTCACTTCTTAATAAAACATTGTTAATGCAGAAAATTTATGGTTTTTCTCTTTCTCAAAAGGTTTTGTGGAAATATCAGATGAGGCAGAAGATAAGCTTAGGAAAGCTTTGTTGTCCATTTTCCTTGCTGGTACACTGTCAGGAATAGAGCTGGTGCCCTGGTTGCTAGGGAGTATATTACAGCAGTGTTTGTTAACTGCTTACCGGCTGAGTTCTGTTGTTCATGAGAAGTACTACTTGCCAGCGCCTCCCTATTATTGTCCACAGCCTGACTACACACCAGTTGTAAGTATAAGAATGCCCCTGACTACACACCAGTTGTAAGTATAAGATACACCTGACTACACACTACTTGCAAGTATAAGAATGCACCTGACTACCCACCAGTTGTAAGTATAAGAATGCCCCTGACTACACACCAGTTGTAAGTATAAGAATGCCCCTGACTACACACCAGTTGTGAGTATAAGATACACCTGACTACACACTACTTGTAAGTATAAGAATGCCCCTGACTACCCACCAGTTGTAAGTATAAGAATGCCCCTGACTACACACCAGTTGTAAGTATAAGAATGCCCCTGAATACCCACCAGTTGTAAGTATAAGAATGCACCTGACTACCCACCAGTTTTAAGTATAAGAATGCCCCTGACTACACACCAGTTGTACGTATAAAAATGCACCTGACTACACACCAGTTAGTTGTACGTATAAGAATGCCCCTGACTACACACCAGTTGTAAGTATAAGAATGCCCCTGACTACACACCAGTTAGTTGTAAGTATAAGAATGCCCCTGACTACACACCAGTTATTTGTAAGTATAAGAATGCCCCTTGACTACACACCAGTTAGTTGTAAGGATCAGAATGCCCCTGACTACACACCAGTTAGTTGTAAGGATCAGAATGCCCCTGACTACACATCAGTTGTACATATAAAAATGTCCCTGACTACACACCAGTGTGCAGATGTAATTAGAAAACAGACTGCGGCTTTTGATTTTGCTTCCGGTGTTGATTTACTTTTTGAAATGTTACTCGACCAGTCTCTGAAGTTGGTCTCAAGAAAAAATAGTCAATCTCAAAATTGCTCCTCAGAAGTTGCTCTTGGAAAACTCCTGATTTCTGTAAATGTTAAATTGTACCTTTGTTTTTTGAAAGTTTAACCCTTGAACAGCAGCAAAACTAAAATCTAGTCAGATGGTTAAGATGAATCCAAAGGATTTGATTTGGTGAGGTGGAAGTTTCTGACAATAATCCATTGGGGAACATCGGCAACTGCAAATTTTACTAACAATATTGTAATCATCAGCAGATAACATATATACTTTATTCTAGGTATGTGGCACATATAACAATGACTTACTATTCTTAGCAATCACTTTAATATGCCATGTCAACACTGAGTTTCACAGACCTGTTCCCAACTGACAATCATGTTGTCAGTGATGGTCTGGGAGTTATAAAGCTAGAATTTACATCTTAGCCAAACATGTGGTACAATAGGAACAAGTATTTAGCTAGTGAGGAACAGTGGTTGCAACTGGCCTAAAAACTGAAAACAGCAGGCTGATTTGAATTGTGCATATGAGGATGGTGTTGATGTTGATTACTTGGGACGTATGTTTTCTGTTCATATGGTAGCATAAATGAAAGGTTGATTAGAAATCTTGAAGCCAATTTACTTATACTGTAGGACTTGTCTTTGTCTTTAAGATATTCATGACTTCTAGAAGAGGCAAACATGTCCTGTCTCTCTTACTTTAGGAGGAAGATCCAGTTGAAGTCATCCAAGAGACTACTTCTCGCAGGAAGATAACTCTGTTGGTGAAGCAGTTTTTGATAGTCTTAGAAGCTTCCAATTGTAGCAGAGTCAGTGCCCGCTGGTATGTGGAACAGCTGGACAATGTTCAGACATGGGCATATGCCAAGAAGGTATGAAATGTTCTGAAGCTATGAAAAGGCCATGATGATGCATGTAACACATAACAGAACACTATCAACCAGACAGAATTTATTCGATATGGTGTGACACCATCAATTTTTATCCTCAAATTAAAAATTGAAAAGTTTGACTAAAGTTTGGAACCCAATCCAAATTGAACAGGTCCTGGTATAAAGGACTGCAACACACGTTGCAAGGTATCTTTGATGTTGCAATGATTGATATGTCTGAAGTTGTGATTGATTTGCTTGATCCTACAGAGATCGGAGAGTCAAGATTTACCCAGTGCCCTACATCAGCATGTGAATTTTGTTCTTGATATAATGGATGGTACTGAAGCTCCTGATGACATTCAACCAGGAACAAAGTTCATTCTCAAGTGTTTTCGTGATCTTTGCTCTCTGCTTTGGATGCTGCACCTTAGAGACAAACTCTCTGAAGCTTTGAGGAGAGGAAAAATTGCCAGATATATGTTACAGATCTGCAAGGTGAGTGAGCCTAGTTGATGATCACATTTTGCATGATACAGTTCTAAATGTAGTGAATATTTGGTAGGCAAGCATCAAGTTGGCATGTGTGTGTATTTGTGTTTGCGTGTCTTTGTGTGTGCATGATTGCTTAGAAAAGGGTGTCATGAACTTGTCCTAAACCTAAATGAGGATGGACTTCAAACTTGGTGGGTTTGTGCCTAGGCATGTGCACTGTGCAGTAGTGCCACCCTGACTTATGATGTCATGAGGTCAAAGGTTAAATAACCAAAAACAGCATTTTGTCTATGATATGCATGACAAAATGGACGAAGCACTCAAACTTATGTGGGATACCAGACTCTGCAAGTTAATGTAAAATGCGAAAGGTCATATGATCAAAGAGGTCAATGGTCAAAAAAGCCAAAACAATTGTTTCATGAACTCCTACACCAAAAGCCAATGGACTTCACACTTGTTGGGTATATGCATGGCCATGAAATGGAGTGCCTTTGTGACTTATGACATCATAGGGTCAAATAAAGAGGTCAAAGGTTAATTGACCAAAACCAACATTTTTGTCAATAATGTGCATACAAAAATGACCAAAAGCCTCAAAAGTTATGTGGGTTAACAATATCAAAGTTAAACGTGCATTAATTTAGTAAAACGCCAAAGGTCACATGCAAACTTTTAAATTAAACCGTTAAGCAGATAGACGTCAAACTAGGTGGGTATCTGCCTGACATGGAATGTAATGCCTCTGAGACCTATGACATCATAGGATGAAAGGTCATTGGTCAAAACACAGCATATTGAACATTATGCACATACCAAACTGGTCCAAATCCTCAAAACCATGTTGGAGATCAGAGCGAAAGTTTGCAGCACTCTAACTATTATTCTACAAACCTCTTCTATTTGTTATATTCATTCCTGGCTCAGATTGGCTGATATGACATCATGTGACAACCTTAGACTTCATTAGCATGCACAGAGGGTGTCTAGATGGTCTGTTATTACATAGTAACAGGTGTAAGTGTCACTTTTATGGACACTGACAAGCCCATCACATACTGTACTGTTCCAATGATATTCTATTGACATAATATTTATAATGGGTATCCATGCTTTGAAATTTTACTTAATTTGAGACAATTTAGGTCTAGCGTAGGTCTAAAGGTTTTAACACTGAAACTTTTTTTTCATAACCAATGCATTCATTATGGTATGTGTGTGTGTGCACCTGGCTGTGACGCCCAGCTTGTAAACACGATATCTCAAGTTAGGATACCATTGATACTTTTAATTCTTCATACTGATGCATCATATTGAGCAGAAGAACCCTATGGTTTTTTATGAAGGTCAAAGGTCATTTGAGGTCACCTGATGTCAAAAAC
Source organism: Apostichopus parvimensis (assembly GCA_000934455.1). Classification (NCBI taxonomy): domain Eukaryota; kingdom Metazoa; phylum Echinodermata; class Holothuroidea; order Aspidochirotida; family Stichopodidae; genus Apostichopus; species Apostichopus parvimensis. The sequence continues at coordinate 106,955 of KN883904.1, forward strand.
TGAAAAGCTTGTTAACATCTCAAGATAGGAATCATGGATACTTTTGATATTTGGTATGTAGATATGTAACATTGAGAGGAATAACCCAATCCTTTTTTGTGGAGGTCAATGGTCATCTGAGGCCACCAGAGTTAGGAACTGACAAAAACATGATATTTCAAGTTAGGAAGCATGGTAATTTTTCATACTCGGAATTTGGATGCATTATAAAAAGTAGAAACCCCTATAATTTTTGGTGAAGGTCAAAGGTCATCTGAGGTCACCAGAGGTCAAACACTGAAAACCTTGTAAATACTATAACTCAAGATAGGAAGGATGGATACTTCTCAGACATATCATGTGGATGTGTTATATTGAGTATATAACTCTGTCCTTGATAGTGGGGTCAAAGATCATCTGAGGTCACATATGGAAAACCTTGTAAACACGATATCTCAAGTTAGGAAGTATTGATATATTTCTCATACTTGGCATGCGGATGCGTTATATTGAATAGAAGAACTCAATTGTTTTTGGTGGAGGTCAAAGGTCATCTGGTTCTCCAAAAAAATGAAATCTCATGGTAGAAATCAGGACATTTACATTGTAAGACCTATTTCTGATGAACAAACAGATGTCTATTGTAATGAAGTCATTGAAACCTCTATGTGTATTTGTATTTTGGTTCATAATTCCATAGTTTAGTGTAGGATGCACCTTGTCTGTTATTGTCCATCAGCTTATGCAACAACAGAAGGCAGCCTGAAGCAATTGATTTCTGTAATGTGAAGCACCAAAGGTAACATGGATAATGGGGGCAAGGAGCATCAATACCAAATGAAAAGTGGGGTGGGCGGGGGGGGGGGACATAAATGACTGCACATCACTGAAGGTCAAATTTACATGGGAAAAAAACAGTGTTTGGTCATAACGCACATACCAAATCACAAAATATCATATTTAGAAAGTCAACAGTGCATGAATTACTATAGATGCTATGTTAGGCACGGCACGTAGGTGGTCAATAGAGGTCAGAGAAAAGTGGCATATCCATGTAGGTAGTAATGACTGTCAATGTTTAGAGTGTATTAGTTAATGTAAATGTGATGATATCATCAATTTCATACAACCAAAGTGTCGGATGAGATCTGCAAATCCATGAATTGCCTTGTTTTGTTGCTTTGCAGACTGAGGACATGAGAAGGGTTAAGGAACAGTTGAAGAGTAAGCAGGAAGACATTTTACTTTGGGCCAAGTTGTTTCTTCCATTTGCCAATGTCTTTGGTCAGTCAGAAGACATCAAAGACATCATATTAACAACTGTTTTGGAGCTTGACCTTTGCAAAGAACATGTAGCTAATTTGGCTTATTCTTTCTACGATGAGGAAGCATTTCCACCAGGATTAACAGAAAAGTTTCAGAGACTCAAAAAAAGACTAAGTCAGAAGAAAGTGTATCAGGAGAGAAAGCCAAAGAAGCAGACAGATGAATCAATGAAGAGTATTTCCCTCTTGATGTACTTCAAACTACAGTGCAAGATGCGTAGACTTGCCTTAAGAAGTATTTCCAAAGCATTTGGACATGTAGAAGAAACCATCTTTGCTTCAACTCAGGGATTATCTGTGCAATATTCATATGATCCAGGCACTACTGAGACTCCAATTGTAGGCAGCAGAGAATTAGAATATTCACCTCAGTTTTTAAACTTTCTAGAAACATTTTTCTTGGTCACTTTTGGTAGTCTTCCGAATGAAAAACAACAAAATTTCAGCATTCCTTTACCTCTTATCAATGAATTCTATCATGACATTTGTAATAAAGAACTTGGTTTGAAGTTGCGCAAAGTGCCAAAAAGAAATGAGTGTGATGTTGAAATCAGCACAGAGGACCTGTTAAAGAGGTTGCAGAATGCTCAGCCTGTCCCTCAGTCATCAGGGGCACAGTCTCATAATACTCAAGTGGATGAGGGTTTGTTTCAGAAAAACTTTCAAACATTTTCAAGTGATGATGTGATTGAGATGTACAAATGGCAGAAAGAGGATGATATTATAGTCAATAATAAAGAAGAAGTAGAAGTCATGGATGGAACATTCCTTGATCTTGCTGTTAACAAGGGCTTTTCTAAAAGTAACATTTTGTGGGGCTCTGTGTATACAAGGCTTCAGAAACTCCTTAACTGGCTTAAGGTGTCGCCAGAACAAGAACATAATAGTCTACTTATTGACGAAGCTGATGATGTATCAGGAATTACCCTTAAACTTCATCCTCCCAGTTTGCTGGTTGTCCTGGGATTATGGTTACTTCGTCACCACTTACAGGAGACCTATAAAGGAAGAGTGTGGAAAGATGGAGGTCAAGTACCAACTCATGAAATATCAAGAAGAGTTCCTCCTGAAGTAAAATCACAAGTAGCAGTTTCCAGTGATGACCTCAAGAAATCAAAAAAAACACATAGCCTTACTCGCAAGCAACAAATAAGAAAGAACCTATTGTCTGTGTCTCCTGTTGAAAATGAGAGTGTTCATGGAGGAAAGAAGCCACAAATCAAGAGAGATGTTAATGCAGCCAGGAGTAAGTCAGTGCGGAGAGTTCTGCCATCTGAGCCAGACAAAGGCAGCTCTGTAATATTGAGAGAGCTTCCAAAGCATCATGTAGAGCTGGTGGAGGATGACAATGATAACAGAGATACTAGGAAGAATAGACTCAAGACCGCTGCCACCGTTAAAGGAAAAGGAGTGAATTCTGAGCTTGTTCCTAAGACTAAGGTTGGAGGCATCATGAGGGCCGATGTTCATGTTTATATGGATGACTCCAGTAGCGATACAGATGTCAGTGAAGAGGAAATGTTTGAACAAGATGAAGATGTTTCACTGGCTCTTCCTGAATTGTCATCTCACCTTGTAAGGTACTTCACATACTTCATCAATTCAGTACAATTATTGAGCTTCACTGAGTTCATCACTTGATTGAACTTCCAAGTCTCCTCTGGCATTCAACACATGTTCTTAGTTCTTTTCAAAACATTGTTATCCCAAAGGAATACCAAAGGAAACAAATGAATTGGAGCTTATGTACATAGTCATGTACTTGATGGCATTGTGTTAGCATCTGAAACATTGTTGCAGAATGATTAAAAGCAATGAGGTTTCTGACAGTTGTTGGTAGTAATACATTAATTCAGTAATTAGACAAAGAAATCTAGTTATATCCTGCATACTAATGAGATGACACAGTAAAAACTTGCTCTTTGTCTGGTACAATCTTATTTGATAATTTATGATAGTTATCTGATGTGTTAAACTGTTATTTATACTTCAACCTTTGTATTCACAGAAAGAGCAGCTTTGGGAGATATGATAAAACCAGGATCCCTTCTGTGGCAGAGGACATTATGGGCATCCATACTAGCAGCTCCAGTTTTTCTGCTGGGCTCTTACAAGTAAGTCAGATTGATGGGATTCTATATATCTGTTTAATAACTGTATTGCTCTGTAGAACTATCAGTCCAGCATCGAAACCAGGTGGTTCGAGACTGAGAACAGCAATTTCATGACCTGTCTAAACCACAAATTACATTAAATTATTATTATTATTATATACTGTAACATGTAGCAAGGAATCTCTGAGCCTGTTAGCTCTTTGGTTATTAGAAGTAAAAGGTCATTGGGGGTCAAATCTGAAAACCATACAAAATATTTCAGGACTGAAATCTTGAATGGACTTCATTTTTATAAACTTGAATTGAAATTTAATTTATTGAGTAATGTAGTATGCAAATCACAAAAGGTTTTTTTTTATTTTCTATCCAGATATGACAAAACGCTTACGTAATTAGAAAGTTGAAAATTATACCAAAGTCGGTGAATTAGCAGAGCTAAGCACCAATCTTTGAAATTTTCTTCTTCCAAAGGCATGTTATGACAAGCTTCCATATACTGACAAGCTTCCATAGTTTGACAGACAACAGAATTATTTTCATTCATATTTGCAAAATTCAATTGAACTGGGATATCTAAAAGGTGTTAATACTGACATCATAAGAACTATAATGCAAGGTTTATATTTTGGTTAAATTGTGCAACCAATTTATTCTCTTTTTATGTAGGGAGACTCCAACACCAATGATATCACAGAAAAGGAGCCAACCTTCTTGAGAAACAGTTCCATCCAACAGCAGAATGAACAGTCAGAGATCTTCCAGACCACTCAACCAGAACTGAGACCAATGGAGGGGGCAAGGCAAGCTGCATTCCCAAGTCATCAAGAGTCCCAGACAGTCCCTATCGGGATCAGGACTTTAGTGGAGAGACAAGACACAGTAGTTAAAACTCACCAAGAGTCTCAGACAAGTCCTATAGGGATTAAGACACTTGGAGCAGATGCCCATCATCAAGAATCATACTCAGGCCTAGACAAGAGACATGAAGGAATGACAGAGTTGCATAGAGCAGATAAGAGAACAGGGGAACACATAGATGGTATTCAATCAGCTGTGACAGAAGAAACACAACAGACACCAAACATGATTGCAGGTCAGAAAGACCACTCAAGATCTAAGGGCTTCCTAAATAAGTATGTGGAGGGTAAGCAGTCATTATCAGTTGATGCACTTGGTCTTCCATTCCCAATCCTTACGTTGCCCAAAGAAGAAGAAGTTCATTTGATTGACAAACAATATAGGGAGCTACCAATGCAGGAATCTAGGTTAAAGCCCATTAGGACATTTCCTTTATTAACACTTGATAGAGATGTGTCTCCAGTCATCCAAGCAAAGAGAAACAAAACCCAAAGAGTTTGTCTTCCATTAGTTCAACAAACATCAGTGGATGAGGTCAAACAGGCAAAGATACATACTACAGAGGTCAATCAACCTCTGCCACTAAGAGGAAGAGCTATACCATATGATATGCCTCTGCCACTAAGAGGAAGAGCTATACCATATGATATGCCTCTGCCACTAAGAGGAAGAGCTATACCATATGATATGCCATTACTCAAATTGGAAAGACAGGAACCACCCCAGCTTGTAGCTTTCCCAAAGAGAAATAGAGTGCCGGGACAGAAGATTCCACATGAAGGTGTAAGAGACTGGCAGCAGGAGCAGGTTGGTCCTAACAGAAAGATGCTGGAGGGTGAAGAGGAACTTAGTGGGTAAGTTGCTGATGTTTGTCACACACATGTATTAATCTACATTCTACCTTAGAGGTTAGTGACCTCATACAACATTATCTATGATATTGACAACTGCAAATAGAGAATGAAAACAAACTCATTCACACATTCTAATATACATAACTTCTGTGAAGATGTATTTTACATACAATGCATTTTTGAACTTCAGGTGCATTCATTCATTTATTTTCAGCTGCTAGCAAAATGTATACATAACTATGTTTTCATAGACAAAGTGAGGAATGTACAAACATTTCATGCCTTGTTTATCTTTAGCTTAACTCTCATTTGTTGCATGGACAGGGAGGATACAAAAGTGCAATACTCATTAACTGCTTTTCTCAAAATCTTTTCCAGACTTTTCTGGATAGAACTATAAACACATGTAATTTACACACTGGATAGAACAGAGAAAGAAACATATCAGATTATTCAACTACACACTTACACATGTCCTATTGATGAAAAGTTTAATATTGAACACATCTGGCATGGCAATAGTAATTTTTGTAACTGCTTGAAATAGACTGATTGACTGAAATAATCAATGTTAAATAATATGCTGTCATTTAGTGAATTCCACTGACATTTGATTATTTAAGTCTAAAGTTTGTTTTTCCTTCTTTTGTTCATACTTTTACAAAATTTTCTTGCCAAATGTAAATGTATATAACTGGCATAAACTTGGGATAAATGCATCTTTCATCCCCTTTTCAAATCCCTTTTTAAATGTGCAAGTCTTTCTTTGAGCTTGCCCAGTTACTCAGTCAGTAGTAAAAGCTAGAACTAACATGTTTCTTCAGTGCACAATTAACATACATACATATCCTTTATCTTTGTAGACCCGAAAAGGAGACATCAGATCTGTCACTCAACGGTGCACCGTAAGTGTCTTTCTGCTGTGTTACATCTAAAGCCAATACTGCTGTCCTTACAATGATTGTGATGATGGTGGTGGTGGTGTGATAGTGGTGATGTTGATGGTTGATGATGTGATGGATGATGATGATGATGATGGTGTTGATGATGATGGGGGATGATGGTGGTGATGGTAGATGAAGGTGATGATTATGATGATGGTGGTGATGATGGTGATGGTGGTGTGATGGTGATAGTGGTGACGATGGTTGATGATGGTGATGATGATGGGTGATGGTGATGATGATAAGTGATGGGTGATGATGATGGTGGTGATGGGTGATAGTGGTGGTGATGGTGGTGGTGCTGATGATGGTGGTGGTGATGATGATGGTTGATGGTGGTGGTGGTGCTGATGGTGATGGTGATGATGATGGACAGTTATACTCATAGCTGTATGACATTGAAAAAATAAAATAAAGAATGCATCATACTCTGGGTAGTTTTTGGTTTTGATGATAATTGTAACCTTTGCATTCATGATGCGTATGAGTATGTGCGTGCGAGTGTGTGTGAGAGCATTTGTGACGCCCAGCTTGTTAACACGATATATCAAGAAGGGAAGGTCAAACCAACTTCATATTTGGTGTGTAGAAGTACCACATTAAGTACAAGAATTCTATTGTTTTTGGTGGAGGGGAAAGGTCATTTGAGGTCACCAGCGGTCAAACTGTGAAAACCTTGTAAACACGCTATCTCAAGAAGGAAAGCTTGGGCAGACCTCATATTTAGTGTGTAGATGTACCACAGTGAGCTAATGAAGCATATTGTTTTTGATGGAGGTGGATATCTCAAGAACAGAAACTTGAATGAGCATATTTAGTGTGTGGATTGCCCCATATTGAGCGGATGAATCCTAGTTATTATTAGTGGTCAAAGTCTGGAACCTTTCAAATGTAACATCAAAAGAAGGGTATCTTGGATGTTTCTCATGCTGTATGTGGATGCACCATATTGAGTAGATGAACCCATTATAAGGTCAGCAGAGGTCAAATCCTGCAAACTGAGTACCCAAGTAGCATTGTTTATAGTAGAGTTCAGTACTCATTTCATGTCAAATAAACAGAGAAGAGAATCTTCAGATTTTAGATTCATAAAATATACAACTAATTATGTCATCTAAATTTCTGTGCATTTTTGGTTGTAGGCCATCTTTGCCCCAAAATAATTCCCCGCCCAATTTATATTTTATGAGCCGCTTTGTCTGGGCCACATATTTTTGGGACCATTTACATGTACAATTTTATTGGTCCCAATTTCTTTGAGAGGGACCAAAATTTTAAAATTGCAATAACTCCACAACCTGAAATCAGATTATATCCAAACTTGAATACAGTTGTTGGTTAATAGCTGGTATATATATTATGATATCGGATGATGACATACAATACTTTAATATTCCACTAAGCAAGGAAATTTGTCTCTTGTTTCGTTTGCATTTTTTTTTCCACTTTTGTGTCTTGTCCTTCTATTCACAGCCTCCATCAGTCTCAGACAGCCACCGGAGAACCAGAACAGACAAATCAGAGCTCGCAACTGCGGATGGATCCACAGACCCTTGACTGGACAGCAAATGAGGTATATTGCTAGCATGAAAGTTTCCTTTCTTTGTCTGATATTGATGGTGGAGACTGTCAGAAGTATGAACCAACCTTAGGCTGCTGAATTCTAAGTTACAGTCTGCTGGATTCTAAGTTGCAGTATGCCTCTTTAATAGTAATGTTGGAGACAAGTCTGCTGAATTCTAAGTTGCAGTATGCTGAATTCTAAGTTATAGTATGCCTCTTTAATAGTAATGTTGGAGATAAGTCTGCCTTAGTCGTGGACTACTACTGTTGCAGACAGTAAGTCTACACCAGCCGACCTCTAAGTTGCAGTCTATAATTCTCAGGTTAATCTCTATTCTCTTATTGTCAAAGATGTTGTTGAATAGAGTGAGGAATGCTCAGGTGTGTTTTGAAAGTCTTTGGCAATGTTAAGTCTTATGTAATGTTCAATATGGCTTCATTGTTTGAGTTTGCAACATTCCATTATGTATTTTCAGAAGGTCTTGGTGAAGAGTTAGTATGGCTAACCATGAACCTTCCTGTAATATTCACCCCATGATAGTGTACAGTGAAGGGAACTTAATAGGAGTAAACCAAAATACTTCTTCATTCGGTTACCTTGTAGTTATCTATTAATGGGATCGAATCATTTATCTAGCAGTCTGTTTTTGAAGCGGCCTGCAAAAAACTATTCACATATCTTCACCTATGAACTAATATGTTTAAATTCCATCATTGGTTTGATTTCATCATATTCTCATATGAATTTAAAAGACTTCATTGATAGTTCTTGTTTAGGCTTAAATTAATTTTCCATGTCTATAACATGTTGTAATGGTTCAATAATATATATTGGAGCAAAGTAATTCTCATTTGCTTGACTGTAAGCACATTTTACCACTATTTTCATTAGTATGAAGAAAGCTCAGCATCAGAGAAGGACCAAACTGCAGATCTGACTCCAGACGTGAAACCCCTGAGAGGTGAGTCTGAGCAGTACAAACTTCCAAACAGAGTATTCAAATCATTACTACATATAGTAAAGCATGTTAAGAGGTGAGTCAGAGCAGTACAAACTTCCAAACAGAGTATTCAAATCATTACTACATATGGTATAGCATGTTAAGAGGTGAGTCTGAGCAGTACAAACTTCCAAACAGAGTATTCAAATCATT
>KN883905.1:43267-67216 GCA_000934455.1 Apostichopus parvimensis
TTTTATCAATCAAATCAATTTAAAGAAGTCTTATCAGCAGAGTTTTGACAGTAAACTACTTAGCAGAAACTGTCATGAAAAGTCCCTAAACCTCAAAAGCGATGATTGCAAATTCCTTTCAAAACCTCTACAAGTGCAGGAACAATTACATAGGTTGAATTGCTTCTTGATAAACAACTTTAAGATACTGGAAAAGATCTTGTAACCCTGTTGCACAAATCTATAGGTCTTCTAAAAACTTCACAATAAATATGATGTGTTCAATTTAATAACTTATGGTGTGACTATACCACTGCTTACAATTGAAAGTAACTTACAGAGGTGTGACTATGCCACCACTTTGGCCTCTCTCCAGACTGCCAAGATTCAAATCCTCCGTGGCTAGCAAGTCTTCAACCTGGCCGTCATATTCTTTGCCGTCCACCATTCTTAAAAGAAGACCCAGAATGTTATATAAGATTGGGTTTGCATAGGGGGCATACTTTGTCCCTAATATATTAGAGAATTAACTTGTCTAGACCTAATTCTTAGCAGCAAGTAACCGGGGCTTGGAAAAGTACCAACATAGGAGGTGGAAGAGGAGCAATGAACTTGATAAATTTGTTTTCCCTGCATGTACATGTGGGCCTATAGCAAGGCTGGGACACAGGGATAAATTGCCTTCCCCCCCCCCCCCCCCCCTCCATATTACTGTGACCTCCATCTGTGCCATCATAATTTGTACAAAACTTCACAAGTTTCCCCTCCTGCCCCTTGTTAAATTGTTGATGCCCTCCATCTCTAAATTCCTGGATACAGGCCATTGTATATAGAAGGTAATAATCAGGGTAAGGATGCATGTGGAGCAAAGAGCTCATACATCAAGATTTCCCCCCACACAGAATAATAACAAAACCAGTTTTAACTGAGATCCTTGTTTGACTATACTTGGAAAAATGTACAAAAAAGAAAAGAAATTGACAAACAGGCTTTGAACATGTTCTTTTAAAGTTGGTAACTTACATGGAGATGCCTGTGATGAAGGCATTGGCTGGAATCTTCTGTTTGAAGACGGCTTGTCCAGCACGCGAGGCTTGGTTCACCATCTCTTGTTCGATCCTGGTGGATGCAAACCTCAAAGCCAGCAGTGATATAGCATGCAGACGATCAATGATGATGCCAGACTACATCAAGAACAGAACAGGAGAAACAGACAATATAACTTAAAGCTTGTGAAACCAGAGGTAAGATACATTGGGTGGTTGTCAACATTATTAAAGAAACACATGAAACCTTAAAAAGCTTATACTAAAACTAGGCCTACAGTAGAATGAGCTTCTTGGTTTAACTTAGGCAGTATGTCTATCTGTCTGTGCTTCTGAAACCATTAAATAGCAGTTTTCAGCAGGCTAAAACTGATGGCTATGTATAATTTTGACTTTTAATGTCAGAAATGGCAAGAGATAACTTACAGAGCTATCAATACCGGGTGGAGTGTCTGGTGTATTAGGCCTCTGTGGTGAGTGTGAGGATGCTGTGAAGAAATTGGAAAGATGCTTGTAGAGTGTAGAAGTACCCAGTGGTCTGTGCATATGCTATATGATGCACAATAATTCTCCATTCAGTTTTCTGATAAATTTCTCAACCAAGCATAGTAGCATAGATCTTACTTTTTCAACAGTGAGGATACTGAACAATAAAAACGCCATGTAATGAGTTTTTTATTTCCAACTTAACATTGGTAATACACAGCATACAAGCAGTATTAACTATTCCTGGATCAGCTGACTGCTCAATTTATTTTAAGTCTGGTCAAAGGTCATGGCAGCAGTTCGATGAATCGTCTGTTTCTGAATGAGTTTAACATTGAAGTCTACTTTAAATCAAATCAATTCCGCCATTAATGGTTAGTATACACTTTTTTATATTGACTAATCCGATCAATGTGTGCTCTTCTGCTAGATATAAATTTACTACTAAATTCACAAATTTATTTTCATACTGAAAAACAATCAACGTGGTTATAATCACTCTACTTTAAATCACCAAAAGTAGTAGTTCAAGCCTCTTAAAGTCATTTTATAGTCAATTTTCTCTTACGCAGTGGATCGTATTTGATGGCGTCGCCCATCCTCGAAAGACTGCTCTCTGCGTGGCTGACCGTTGGAAGTGGGACTGGGTCTCTTGTCAACCCGGTCAAGAGTGACCCGGTCGTCGGGTCATAGAGAGCGAGAGGAGTCAGGGGAGTCTCCAAGTTGTATGCCTGGGCAATCTCGACGACTGCATCTGCGATGGCTCTCTTTCGTTCCTCATTTTGGGTCACTGAATATTCATCGATCAAAGCCTCCAGGGTCTTCACCGCCCAGATCTTCTCCACGACATTTTGCACGGCGGTGGAACGTTGCAAATCTCTGTGCGTTGACTGGAGCGACCAAAAAAAAAAAAAATGTGATTTGTGCAAATAGAAATTTGTTTGTAAATTGTTATGGCAACGTTTAAACATTTCCGTCTTTATGTACTTAATACAGCAGGGTATGTAGCTATTAGTTCAGTGTTAAATAAAGTCGATCACAGGAGTTTGTCATAAAGTACTGTATTTTATGAACATATCTGTAATGCATGGTTTCATTCTTTTTTAAATATCTACCATGAATTTGACAATTGAAATGTTAAAGGTCTTGCACCATTGATTTACTGTTCATTTTTTCTACCTACCAATTTCTCATAAATGTTTTAAATATAAGTAGTTTTATTTCGTTGTCAATGTGGACCTAAAATCTATCTAGTTCAGTTTAGTAAACCCACTCTACAAGGAAAACATTTCCTTTGCCTTGTCGCTTAATATCAAAGGTGCGACAATTACTAAAATACGCCTGCATGATTCTGAGTGTGACAAGGACACCGAGACTGTCACAAGTTGGAGCCCTGGTTTTTTCGGACGGACACACATGTACACTTACAGTGAGATCTGTAGTTGTGGTCCTGCTTAGTTCACCGGTAGCAGTGTTCGCCTCCACAGTACCTTGTAAGCGTGTGGCCGTTGTCGTAGGCGACACCTTAGAGGCCACCACCAATTCCGATCCGGAGAAATAAATAGGAAATTGGTGCCGTGTCAGAGTGTCGTCTTGTAGAATCCCTTCTTCGTATTCCATGATGATATCGAATAGCAATGGCCGCGAGACTTCAAAGTATACGTCCCTCAGTTCCCTGTTTACGGCTCCCGTCTCGTAAATCTTACGGGCAAAGCCGTTGTTCTGGAGGGCCAGTTGTATGAGGAGGTCAAAGTCCACATCTTGGCCGTAGCCCAGGGTGTAGAGGAAATGTTCTCCTGCGATCGCTTCTCTAAAGAAAGAGAGAAAAAAAAACAGTGATAAAAGTTAAGAAAGAAGGAAATAAAACAAAATAAAAAAGTATGGATAGGCTGAAAACATAAAAGGAAATTTAAAACTACTCATGCTTTGAATATTACCAACATTGCAATGTTAAAGTTGGGAAAAAGTTTGCCCTATTCAAAAAAAGAAATTATTTATTAATTCACTTTCATATACAGATGGAATATACCTCAGAAACGTAGAATTTAAATAATAGAGAAAGGATTCCATAGAAGACAAAATAAAAGAAAACATGTTGTAACGGTCAAAAATTTACACAAACCTAACATTCTGCAAGATTTGGGTTTTGTCTACAACTCCTTGAGATGGTTTGCCATCTGTTAACAAAATCATCAAGGAGAGGACTTCATCTCTCTGCGGGACTAATCTCGATTCGGTGTCCAACAGCCTATCAGCAGCAAGAAGAGCATCATTCAAATTAGTCTCTGCGAGAAAAAAAAACAACAAAAATTGTAACACACTCATCTGTAATATAAAAATCTCAACTAATGGAAGCAATTATCACTTCCAACATTTGACAATGTTTGATAGTTGCCAACAGTTTGATGCTGTTTATGTTTATTGATCAAAATAATTCAAGATCTAGTTTCCATGTGAAAAGATGTTGAGGTGGAAAGCAAATATTGATGTGTGACTTTAGAGTTAGAGACAAATAAATCATGAATTAGGAGAGAACGAGGCATAATATTTCAGTACTAGTGAAGCTTCAGTTCATTTTCTTGTTATTTTTACTACCACTTCCCTCCTTATTTCTTTTGGTATGAAATATTGAAAATTGAATATTTTTTGTTTATCCACTCACCATCCAGATCTGTCAGGCTCTCCACAAATGCCTTCGCAGATCTGATGTTGGTGAGGGTAGCAGGGACGAGTCTGGTGTCCCTCCAAAACTCAACGTCGTCTGAGAAAGTGATGATGTTGAATCGATCGTTTGCCGCCAGGTCGTCGAGAATAATCTTCAGGGAGTCTTTCACCTGTCGTAGTTTGATCCCATACATGGATGCGCTGACGTCGATCACGAACACGATATGCTTGGGGGCTTGAGGGATGTTTGAGGGAGAGAAGAAGTGGACAAAATAGCCATCTTGGGCCTGAAAGAAACAATGGTATCAAACAGAAAAGAAAATTATCAAATAGAAACAGACCTAGGGAACCAAATTAAATCCATGTTTACAAAATTGGCTGTCAAAATTTGATCTTTTGTAATTGCTCGGTTCATTGTTTTCACATTTAAAACCATATCCGGTTTGTTGTCACATTTAAAACCATATACGGTTTTCCAAGTGTCTATCTCTCTCTTTTGTGTTGTATGCAACAAAATTTTTGTTGTATTCCATGTCAATTTCTTCAATAAACAAACGAAAAACCTTTGATTAATACCGCACCTGAGTATGACTTCCAGCTCGGTCATGTTCCACATCATAGGTCAAGACGATGTCCCCTGCTAATCCCAAGGGGCTAAAATTCAGCTGGTCATCCTCTGTTGGATTATAGCTGACCTGGGCCCTGTTGTTCCCTGGTCTATTGATGTCCGCGTCGATACTCTGGGGTGAGATGGAGTTCCTCCCCTCATACTGGGTCTGGATCTCACTGATACCTTGCGGTTCAGTCACGTACATGTCCACCGTCAGATCCTCCACAATCTAGTGATAGGTTCAAAGGTCAAAGTTTATCATTCTAAAGTTCATGAACATGCAAACATGAAGCTCTTACTTTGCTATTGCTGCATCCTGCATTTCAACCTGAGATCTTCAATGACCTAGTGATAGGTCAAAGGTCAACATTTCAAATAATGATTTATAACGTAACAAGCATCAACTTACATTACCACTACCTTCAAAATGTTTTTTTTTTTTTTATCACAGAGAAATGGGCTCGCACTCGGCGTACTCTTCAACATCTACAGGAAAGCACTTTTGTAAACGAATTGTAGCAAATTTGTAGCATCGCAAACGATTGGGCCAAATCAATTTGATGTTTGTAATATTACATGGCAGGAAAAGCATTTAGAGTGAAGAGACCCTTATTTTGAGCAACACTGTCCTAATTTGAAAATAATCGAACCTTCCTTTAATTGTCTGTCATTTCTTTCTCATACCATGTCTTTACAAAAGTGAAATATATTTGCATCGAATTTTACTTCTTTCTTTTTCTTAAATGTCATTACCTCTCCAGGCCAAATATTAACAGCATGGCGATACTGGTTCTGCGACCTCTGGAGCAGTTCATCATACACAAGCTTAAAGATCACGGTCTGGCCGGGCTGGGAGCTTGGAATTCGCAGGTACAGCATATTCTTGGATGGATCCCTGAATAACAGAAGAGTAAACAACAATAACTATAATATTCGTGAATGACCTACTTATTATATTTCAAATCAAATACAGCCTAATAATACTGACAAACACTTATCGTGTCAAAGAGACTTTTGTGTTCTTACTCTGTGCTTTGAGCAAAATTTGTGCAAGACTGATGTTGGTTCAACTTCCTGAAAGTACCTCTGACCCGTCACATTTATATATCCAACAATCAAGAAAAAACTCAATTGTGTTATACTTCGTTTTCAGGTCAGGATAACATTAAGAACAGACATCAATTTTTCATTTCTGTCAACTGTTAATTGTGTTCAGTGTCAGTTTTACTTCGTAAATACATTTGTGCTGTGACGATGAATGATTCACAACTTATATTATTATATCAAGTGTCAAGTGTGTAGTAATAATAATAATGATAATTAACAGTTCTTATATAGCGCAATTTACAATAAAGTCTCGCCGCACTGTACTTAACCCTGGTCATTGGTAACTTGTCACACCTACACACCAAAGTGTGCACAATTCAAACAATCTCTCCTGGGGCACCACAGTGCACCACAGCCACGTGTCCCCTGGGGGACTTCCCATAGGGTGCAGCCACAAACCGGCGCACACAACTATATTTACAAGTCACCTCGCAAGTCATCATTTATACACCTGGGTAAAGAGAGGCAATGGAGATAAAGTGCCTTGCCCAAGGACACAACGCAATGATCTGGCCAGGGCTCGAACCTGTAATCCTTAGATCACAAGTCCACTGCCTTAACCACTTGACCACAACGCCCTCCTGTACACCAAAACACCTAAACTTTGAGGCATCTGACGCATCTAGTCACTGTACCTTCGAGTCTGAAGGCCAATGGTGTTCCCACTCTGACTTCTGGCAAAGGCGCTATTCCACCTGGAGTCACGTCTGTCCTGGACGACACCTCTGTATTCCACTCCGTCGATCCGACTGCAAAGAGAAATGCCACAAACATATAACTATTGTAACTTGGAGACGGTAAGAAGTGCAAAGAAGTGTACTTTAGATAAAAACAAGAAAAGCTCAAACAAAAAGGACCATTTCTGTGTCTTGGGTGGTTGGGATGATGAAGGGGTGGAGGAGGGGTGTGGGCTCAGCTTTCATTTCCTTGAACATCTGAGAAAGTGGTAAAATGTTGGGAGAAAGCTATATTTATATGTACAGAGGTCACTATGTGGTGGTGGCTTAGTTGGAAGATCTCAAGACTGCTATTCTGAGGTCACTTGTAAGGAATTCAATACCATGCAAAATTAACCTACACCTTAATCACCCTTAATGCTATGTGTGTCATGTTATATTCAACTACAAGCATGGGAACATTACAAAAGCCCTCCTGAGGATAGACGATATGATGGGAACTGTGAGTCATGGGTGGAGTTTAGGAGAGAGGAAAGAATTTATTACATTGAAGACATTTGCAAGGTGGTAAGTTATTTACGATCAGAAATCAAGTTTAATGCTGCCAATTGGTACTTGGCAGATTAAGGATTTGATTACAAGTATGTGGACTATTACCAATTGCCCTCGTGGAGATGAAGGGAATGAGTAGGTGAGTGGGGGGGGGGGTGTGGTGGGGGAAGAGGAACAGGAAGGGGAGGTCAGAAATGAGGAACTGATACATTTTGGAGCACAAATTTTGGGGAGATTATGCTACTTACACTGAGAAATCTGAGATGAAGGCTGCGTTTGGTATTTGGTAAGAGAACTCCATGGCCTCTGGTTGGGTACCCCGGTTGGCAATGTGTGCCTCTACCTCCGTCTGGGCGTAACGTTCCGATATCTTGGACGAGATGTGCATTCGGAAGAGATCGATGAAACTCTGAGGGAGATGAAGAGGACGACAAAAGGATGAAGAAAATAAATGTTGTGAGACATCATGGACGAAGCCTTATTGAGTTAACGACAGTACAACATGAAGAGTGGAATGGGTTAGTGATGAATGGTGCAGGCGACAAAAAGAACAAAACTCCATGTACGATATATGTATATGTGTAGGACCAATAAGTACCGAAGAACTGTACACAAAACGGAAACAACATACTGAAATTTAGAACAAACAGGTGGATACAACTCAAAGAAAGTTAGTAAGGGGTATTCCGGCATCTTGAAAATGTATTTAGTTACAAATTGAAAATGCGGGGCAACTGCATCTTCATAAATGTCACTGGAGTGTGTACTAAACTATCTTTAACCAATAGTCCACAAATTCATGGTATCATAATACTATGGCATCAATGCATGAGCAAACCTGCAAGTGGTATTCAACATTTGAAACACATATTTCAAAGTTCTAATAAACAAAATTGAAGAATGTGAAGAATAGACGTATCTTCATGTGTTCTCCGTTAAACTTGACTATAATTCTGGCTTGTTTGTTTTAAGCTATGGAGTTCATGTTACTCCAGTTTTGGGTACAAAGTTAAAACTAGCTAGTTTTGATTTATGGATCTGGTGGACACCCTTCAATGATCATAATCATTGCTTTCAAAATTCATACCAGTGAACCATAGCAATGACTCATAAAGTGAAGAGAATTTCATATCCCTTGTGTATCACTGCTTAACGTTTCAAGTGTCTTAACCGAATAAATTTGACAACGGAGAAATGGGTATCAAGAAGGAATACATGTTTAGTTGTTTGGCAGTACCATATTTTCTTCTTTTGTTTTTGCTTGGTCCTTTTAATGCAGAATTGGATGCCTCTCCTGTTGAACTGATTAATACTATGAAATGTTCATGAACATTGACCAGCAAGCTTTTGAAACCTACATGTGTCCTTCCTATGCTGCTTGCCAATTTCAGAATTTAAAACAAAACAATTGAAAAATGTATTTTCTTAGTATAATGATATTTACAAATAATAAATGTTAAGTGCATTTGAATACATGCACAATTTCAGAGTTTTAAGGTTGAAACACAGCTGCACCCTTACCTCTTCCATGGGCAGAGATGGAATTGTAGGCTCTGGACTGGTGCACTCTGCGCCCCCGATGCCATAAGTGTCGCTGTCACCTCTAGTACCAAAGGACGGTCCAGCGATGTTCCAACCATACCCCTGGGGGGCAGACCCACCGTTAGACGACGGTCTACCACTTCCGCGGTTTCCACCAGACTGGGGATCGGGATCTGATCCAAGCGTGACACGGTTGCCGTTTGAATCTAAGAGGGCCAAAGACATGAGGGGGGTCAAGAGGTTGTACCTTTCGGACAGCTCCAACGACCTGTCGATGAGCACTCTGCGTTCGTCGGCGTCGTCGGCCAGTGCAAATCGTTTGAAGAGTTCGCTGAGAGTGAGGAAGGCCCAGGTGCGCTCTGGGAAGTTATCTGGCACATCCCCGCCACCCAGTGAGCTTGAGAATTGTTGCTATGGGAGAAACAGAAAAATGGGCATTTTATTAAGTTACCATAGGTCGCTTGGGGACTCCAGCAATATGTAAATATGTAACGTTGAGGGATTAATATCAACTGTGAGGTAACTTATTATATTTAAAATTCTTAAGTCAAACTTGAAAGATTGAACATGGGTGGCAACATTAGCAACTTCAAGGAGATAATGCAATATGGACTTCCTCTGATTTCTAAACTTAAAATGAGAAGTGTTTGAAGACCAAAAACCGAACAGTTGCAGGTGCTAATGATGAATCAAGACTTTTTTTTGTAGGAAAGACACGAATGATTAACAATCTAAACCATTTAAAGGATGACTTCAGGCATAAAATTTATTTCGATACCTTGGAGACCATTTAAAATTGTATATTGAGTTGTATTTTTTATCAATGCCACTTTTAATTTCTGAGAAGTTACCCTTTAAACATCTCACGTTCATCAACTAAAGTGGCTGGTCTACATAGTCTAGCACACAATCTATAAGGTCAGCTCCTCATGATGCAACACAAAACTCAATAGGGAAACATCATACTTTCAATACCTGAAATAACATGTTCACCTTGCATTAGAAGATTATCAAAAGGACAATTGGGGTTGAATGTCACCCATGGGTTGCTCTGCCGTTCATATTAATTTTTAAACAAATGTGTTTTTGGTTAATTCATTAGAATTTACAAACCAATGGATTATCATTAACATTAATGCCTGCAATGCAGAATAGATGTCATCATCGATTCTGTCTCAGAGAAGCATACCAGAGATTTAGCGTATCTAAAGGTATATCTTGAAAACAGGATTAAGCTATAGAAATAAAAGTAAGACTCAAATTTTTATATCTTTTGGTTGGACTATGACATATATCAAAACTATATTCTGACTCGAGCCATCTTTTAATCATAAATCAGAAGGTGACTCACTCCAAGGTTGACGTCTTCTTCGATGATGAATTGTCCGTCGGCTCCGTAGGCGTTGATTCTGATCGGCAGGATCTGTGAGGTGGAATCGATCAGACGGCCCGTGATGGAAATCTCCGATCCGTTGAAGTAAGCCGGGAAGGTGGTGCTGGAGACGCTAGCCGGATCGACGTTGGATAGATAATCCACCGATATGTCGTACAAGAGCGGTGTAGCCACCTCATCGTAGACACCCGTCAATTGGCCTGCAGCCGACGCATCCGCGTAGATCTTACGAGCCACGCCTTTATTCTGGAGGGCCAAACGGGCCAGGAAGTTGAAGTCTACATCGGCTCCGAATCCGAGGGTGACGATGGAGCACCTGTTTCTGTTCTTTCTCTTGCAGTTGTTCTCGATCTGTCTGACGCTGGTGACTTCTCCGGTGGGCTTGCCGTCAGTCAGGAGGAACAGAATGCAGATCGAGGGGTCGTTCTCGTCGACTTCCATCGATCCCGTTTGTTCCAGGAGATCGAGTCCCTCGAGAAGGGCACTGTTGATGTTAGTTGCTGGAATGAAAAACAGACAATCATTAAAATGTATATTTTTTTTCTACCTACACCATGTAACATTCAATGCAACCAATCGGTAGATTTAGAAATTATGTTTGCCAGGGTGCAAGCTGGATTTAGCTTCTTCATCATGATCAATTTTGCACTACCACTGCTGCTACATATTTATGGAAGCATTATAAGACGAGATTAAATCTGGTTATTTGACTTATCATATTATTTTATTTACTTTACAAACTAGTAAGACTGGATTTTGTACAATTTGAAGGTATATATATTCATTTGATTTTGTATCTTACCTTTAAGTGAAGTCAAACCAGCCACAAACCTCTTGGCATCGCGGACCTCTCTTCGAGTGGCTCGGACCATCTGTCCTATCTTCCACTGGGCCACATTATCAGAGAACGGCAGAATGTTGAACGTATCTGTGATGCGAACTTCGTCCAGGATCGTCATCAGGGCCTCTTTAGTCTGGGCCAGCTTCAGACCGTACATGGATCCACTGACGTCGATCACAAATGCAACATTCTTTTTGATTGGTCTGTAACCAGTTGGAGAAAAGTAGTGTACGAAGACATCACCGGTAGACTGAAATATGACATAGGGACAGAAAGTTTTGAATATATAGAACATTAAAATAGTGTCCACAAGAAACCTGGAACATATCAAAAGTTAGGCATAACTATGATTATGAGTGTTTGATGCTCTAATACTGTTGATATATAGTAACTTATATTAAACTCACTTTACACCATGTGGTAGAGGGCGGGGTAGGTGGTAGAGGGGTGGGAGGTTTTACGGATGTCAGATGATTCCTTGTGAGATCCAAACGCTTCATTGCTAACACATTGAGTCATTCATTGATCTTTTTCTCTTGTTACATGATCCTATGTTCAAAACATCCATATTTTAAATTCAAGTCTGCCTTCAGCTTCAATAAAATTGAGAAGCAGAAACAGTAGCATAAAAGCTACAAAACATTGCCAAAAACTAATAAAGTAAATAAACAAGAAAACATCCATTTTTCCAATGGAAGAATTCTTGCAAAAAAAAGCTGTTATTAAACATCAAACAAATTCCAGATGGAACAAGATCCAGTAATTTTACCAGATTTGCTGTTTGGCAGGTAAGAGGTCCAAAACTAGAGAGAACCTTCTCAATTTTTGGTCACAAAGGGAACCTTTTTACAAAAAGTAAAATTTTTTGGTATGGATATAACTGAAGAATGCAAGCAACCGCAAAGTCCGAAGAAATTGAAATCCTGTTGTAACGGATTCCTGCCTGTTGAAACTTTTTTGTCTTTTCTCCGAACCAACTTTAATGCAAATTTAAAGACTAGTGGTGAATATACAAATGCCATTTGGTTTACATCTGTGCATGTCAGGATGAATTGGAGACCCAGTAATGACAAACACCAGGTGAATATGAGGGGGCAATATTACACATCTGATCAGATGATTTTGTGTTATGGATGTTAAATTTAGCTTTGCTGAAATGAAAGGTACTACACCCATGTCACCTGTACCAAAGATTTATAGTTATAAGTATCATATTTTGGTAAGGTTTTAAGGCATTGTGTTTTGGTTGCCAAGTGGCAATAATACTTTACCAAACCTATCAGGTATTGCTCAAAATACCGATTGCAGTCGGTCGGTTTCGACACTCTACAAGATGCTGCCACCGAACTTTATCAATGATTTCATGCCATAAAAAAGAAGTTTTATTGCTCAGAATATTTTGCCTATAAATTGTAATGACTATATAAGAATGAAAGGAAAAATATTTAAATATTTTGTCTTCTTTCCTTTCCTAACTCAGTTAGCCAAGCTTATGAACTTCACTATGACAAGACTTTAATATTAAATAATATCAATACTTTACTGGGATAAAAAAAAACAACATAGCTTTAATATCGAGCTTCATTTGAAAAGGTATATTTGATCGGACAGACTTAAATTGTTATGATATCTCACTATCAGATCATCAGTATTGCCCTAAATATGCTAGACTGACAAAGAATGGTCACTCATGTTCAAACTTTTGTTACCCTACCCTTGGAAAATTTCCCACATTGAGTGATTTAATTGTCTACTTAACCTCTATTATTCCCCTACCCCACCTTCATTTTCTGGGGATATTTGGTTGGGTCATATGTACAAGTCTTAACATTTGAAATTAATCAAATTAGAAACTTTTAAATATATATTTAGTAAAGCCAGATATGGAAATTGCCATATAGTCCTGTTATAAATTTGTACATTGAAGTTTAGTACTTTTTTAATTTCAGTATTGGTACAAGATGGAGAACTGTTCCCAGAGCTCCAGAATAGTCAATTCATTAGTGAATGCTAATGCTAGTATTATGTGATAGTTATTTGATTACATACTCATTTAAGTGCACTGTAATAATAACTGTATTAACTTCCACCTGGGACTAGTTCACAGCAATCTAGAATAGTCTCTTTATTGTGAAGAGTAAACAATACTTCAAGTGCTTTGTTCGTTACTGAGTGTAAACTTATCAATGTTAGTGCACTGTGGTAATAATATAACTTCCATCTTGGACTATTCACTGCAATCTAGAATAGTCTCTTTATTGTGAAGAGTGAACACTACTTCAAGTGCTGTGTGAATTACTGAGTGTAAACCATGATACCAATGTAAGTGCACTGTGGTAATTATCTAACTTCCATGTTGGACGATTCACAGCTATCTAGAATAGTTTCTTTATTATGAAGAGTGAACACTAACTACTTCAAGTGCTTTGTTAGTTACTGAGTGTAAAAATACCAATGTAAGTGCAATGTGGTTATTATCTAGCTTCCATCTTGGACTATTCACAGCTATCTAGAATAGTCTCTTTATTATGAAGAGTGAACACTACTTCAAGTGCTTTGTTAGTTACTGAGTGTAAACATACAAATGTAAGTGCACTGTGGTAGTTACATAACTTCCATCTTGGACTATTCACAGCAATCTAGAATAGTCTCTTTATTATGAAGAGTGAAAACTACTCCAAGTGCTTTGTGAGTTACTGAGTGTAAACATACCAATGTAAGTGCAATGTGGTAATTATCTAACTTCCATCTTGGACTATTCACAGCAATCTAGAATAGTCTCTTTATTCTGAACAGTGAACACTGCATTGGGGTTTTAGATTGTTCATATGTTAATTCCATAAACACTGAATACCAATGTATTTGTTATCTGAACAGTTACCTCTTAAACTTTAGACTATCAATGTGCTTTAATAAAGATAGTGACTCGACTCATTTCTTGAGTGGAGTTTATGACAGTGTTCTAGGACAGGCAGTTCATTAATGCAAACTATTTCAAGAAAACTACTATTGGATGGATAGTAAGTGAATATACTTAAGGATTTGGTGAAGGTGTATAACAACTCTGACTGACAGGAATAAATTAGTTGATGAGCTAGCTCAAAAGGACTGCAAAGAATGGAAAAAAATCTTGATCTATGGCGGATTACAAATTTAACATGGCAGTTATTGTGCTCGGCAAAATCGTCTAAAGACTGGAATTTTACTTTTAAAAGCAAGGATAGATTATTTGAGAGAAATGATAGTTGAACAGCTTGTTGTGGCGATTCATCTTGTTACAAATCATCAGTTTGTTTTCTCTCACAGTCTACAAATTATTCTCTAACATTTTTCACTTTGAAAAAGCTGAATTAGCCTAAATTTTGGTTTCCCAGATTTAGACATTATAGGCACTGCAGGATGATCAATGAACAACGTCAATATTTCCAGACAAAGAGAATTCCTAGCCACGCCAACACTTGCAGGCCATCGATTAACAATCATGCCTCCATGTCAGATAGTTGACCTAAGAGTTAATCCTCCCAGTCAAGAAATATATAAAGGCAACAGGCCTTTTGAACTAGCTCCCATCAAAGTTAGATGCCTTTACCAGCATACGGTATGCTGCCTCACTGAACTTTCTCGAATCCTGGAAAAATTGATACAAAACAAAGCATTTTATGAAAGGAGGAGGAATGAAAAGGGGAAGCAGCCAAGATAACATGAAAACAAGCTGTTGGAGGTGACATTAATGACACCCAAGGTGAACGATCCCAAACCATGTCCATTGTGATGCAATGAGCTTGCCATTAGCAGCAACCGATAAAACCTACGCACCATTGATCCAAAGTCAACAATCACAGGCTTTACCTGCAAGTTAGAAACAATAGTTATTCCACTGCGGCTGTTGTTCAAAATATCAAAGTTTATGGGACCTCGTCTGAACTTGACTCATATGTTAGCACAAATTGCTACAATTTTGAGAGAATATGGAGTGCTAACTTCTTTCCCCTTAACATTCTCAAGATTTCAAAATTTGAAACGGTTCGAGGCGAAAATGAAACATATTAGAGCACTTTGTTCAAAACGAAGAACGTGATTAGCAATGCAGACAAAGAAGGTGGTAATAAGCATTGTAGACATTTTAACCTAGTCTAGAAAGGTGATGATGTAGTTATGTTACACAGAACGTATGACAACACCCCCCCCCCCACCCCTCAAGAAAAACTTCATCCTGTGTCTGCATGGAGAAATGGAACCAATCGCTCTGAATTTAATATCACAAGACAAAGTTTATATTAATGCAACAACTCTCTCCTCCTAAGCCCCCCCTTCCTCATGTGGGGGACCAAAGAAAAAGTTGTTTTTTGTGGACCTATTACAAATCAAGATAAATTCTATTAAATGAAATTAAAACAAACAGTAAACCAGATGAATAATGTGCAACATTCCATGTTTAATATTGCATGATGTGTATGAAGTGTAGCAATCTGCAGCCATCATGTACCTTGCTATGTACATAATTAACAAGCTTGACAAAATCAATTGAGAAACAACAAAACCAACAAAACACAAATAGCAGTACTGATATATTGTCCATGACACTGAGAGCTAGAGATGTACAAGAGATGTCTACGTTATACATTTATTACATCTGTTATTTTTGTCATCCTAGTATGATGTACATATACCAACAGATCATCATGGTTACATGAGGTGTTGAACTAAGGCAGTTTGAAACAACATTTGTTGAGTGGATGGGGGGAAGGAGGGGAGAGGGGATGGGAAGAAAGTTTGTGCCATTTTGAACCTCAACAAATTTCTTAGATACCAATGAATTTTGTTTGACAATTTTGAATTACAGATTAAGTACAAATCCAGGGTGAGATCTCAAAAACCAATTATGAAAAGTCGGAATGATTCTTTAAAAAAAGATGCCACTTTAAACAAGACAACGGAGATATGGGTGTGTGTTAGAAATGGTCTGGAAAGTGAAAAGATCCTCGGAAGATAAACAATTTGTGAAAAGAGAACTATGCACAGGTTTACAAGTTTCTGTAACTACCAAATATACATGAATGGTCTACTTATGGGGAAACAGCACCTCAACAATTGAGCACTAACAAAAGATGGCATTTTGTGACTACCAAAGATTCATGAATGGTCTACTTATGGGGAAACAGCACCTCAACATTTGAGAACTTACAAAAGATGGCATTTTGTGACTACCAAAGATACATGTATAAGGAAACAGCACCTCCAAATTTGAGGCCAAATGTCCAACATCTCATTCTCCTCACCCCCTACCGTACAACTCCCAGCTCTGGCACACAATGACTACTTAATACTACTTCCTTGAGACAAATGAAAAGCTAAATTTTCTGAGACTTACCAAGACATAACCCACATCATAGGAATGTCTGACGTCATAACGGAGAATGAAGTCTCCGTAGATACCCTTGTTGCCAGGGTAACGGTCCTGGGCTATGGTACTTGGCTCGTAGCTGAATGCAGCCGAGTTACGTTTGATGTTAGTCAGTTCATTCGACAGTGATGTAAACTCATCCGTACTCCTAGCAACTGTGAAAAGAAAGTACGACCCAATTGCTCTTCTGATTTGTAATTCAATTCATGTGTGAGAGGGGTCAGAGAAGTGGGTGACAGGGATGGCCTATGCACAAGAAATAGTGAACCTACCTATCACACCTTTAAACCCTTAAACACTCTTCGTGAAGCTGCTTGTGTTACTAATGTAACTTGTTTCCAGCATCAAATACGCTTGCATACTGTATTGCTAGTTTGTGCATTAACCTAGGTCACATCCAACAATGCAAATTGTTGAGAGAAATGCGTAGATTGCTGAAGGTATGTAACATACTTTTTTTTTAAACCGCACACAAACACTTACTTTAATCCAATTAACCATACTTATAAATGTTTAGTACACTGCCTGGTTTACTTTTCATACAAAGATCAAGGTTAAAAAATGATCTGTTGTTAACTGTCGAACAAAATCAGCATTATTTTGCACCTTGTACCACTCGAGAAGACATTTGAGAGATTTGGCCAAGCTTGGGTATATTCAGTTAGAGAAATACTATCATGTAAACAACGACCTGCTTACATTGAAAATGGACATCCTACACTTCTATCCTAAAACACAGAGTCAATGTTAGTTGGGGGAAGCTTATATATCACAATAACTGTCATTACAGACAGAGATACCGCCATCATGGACCATTCAGCACATCTTCCTATGATGTAATAAAATGTTACAACGATATATAGCCATAATGGCATCTTCTATCTACGGAAGTAACAGGTAGTCGAGTTGTAATGTTGTTCAGCTGAAGCATGTTTCTAATGTCTGGCATATGAGTCTTCTTTTTTGTTTTATTTCATCCACAAATAACCTGTTCATGTGACATGAAATACCAACATGTTTTCAAATGCATCGTGTCACATTGACATCATGTCACTTTCGTTTAGGACCAAACAATGAGCTACAAGGCTTCCTGTAACTTGAAACTTGGTTGATGTGAAGCACCGAGATTTGAAAAACCTCCATGAACATTCCCAGGCAGGCAAAAGAGGTTCGTGATAAGGAACTAGCAACACATCTGTGACAATTTCTTCTCAAGGGAAAGGTCATGTACTGTACAAACTACAAAAAACCTCCAGTGGAGTTTAAAACTCGAATTTGTTACATTAAGATGTCAAGATGAAGATTTTGTGACCGTACAACAAGATTGCTGTGTCTTAAAAACTGAATCATTGTAAAACAATGAACAAACCAGGGCCATTCTACACTATTAATAACTTCTCATTTTCCGGTACCGGCTATTAGTAGGTAACAATACTTTCCTTTCAGGTAAGAAGCAAATGACATCCATGTGTTGTCAACAATGACAATCTTTGTCTTATAAAAGCAAGATAAAATTCCTTCACAAGCCCTCAATTATGAATGGATCCCATGCACTAGCCCTGGAGAAGATGACAGTACATACAAACCCTTGCAAATCCTAGCTGGTTGGATTATTAATGGCACCCAATGCTTACCTGTCTCCACTCAATATATTCAGAACATCTTCTAAGCCTACCAAGAAACTGTACGGTTACACTATATAACTGCACCCCCACTGACCCTTATGTGGTTCTGTGTTAAAACATAATACAACATACCCAGCCAAAAATAATGTAGCTTATGTGTTCATCTACAACTAGTTTGTCAACAACAAGATGAAACTCTTACAGGACTTTGGTAGAGCAACGTAGCCTGCGAAGGCTGCAGAGTTGACCGAGGATGAGGTAGTCCGTGTGTCCAGGGCTGCTTCAATGCTACTGATTCCCTGAGGTTCAACTACTGAAGCTGTTATCATAAAGTCTTGAACAGTCTGCACAGAAAGAAGAAAAGACAGGTGTAATGAAATAACTAAAGGCTCGGTGGAGGAGGAGGAAAGAAACAATTCACTATTCCAGCAAAACTTTGCATCTGTCCACTGGTACATTTCGGTATGTCCGTTTGTCAGACTGTTTGTCAGTCCCAATATCCAGTAACTGCATGTTATGAACCAATGCCATCCAATTCTCACAAGCCTTCTGCTACGTTCATCGGTCTGTTGGTTCGTACCTTACTCCTCCACTCGGTCTATCTGCCAGACTGTGCTTTTTAAAGTAGCTACAGAACGTGTGCCAATTCCATCCAGTTGTCAAAACGATATGAGAAAATGTTTGATCTTACTTTACCTAGCACCCACTGTGAGCTCATTACGTCTTTGGGAATCACATTGCTAAATTAGGGGGAGAAGGAGGGGCCATGGAGATATTAATATCATTCAATCTGTACCCATTTTTTGAACTTTCTAGTAGTCTCCAGATTCAAAATTACCTGTTCTGGCCTGATGCTGATGACTTGCGTGAACCAACCGCCAACTCGAGTCAATACTTCCTGATATTCAACGATAAATGTAGCCTGACTTCTGGGAGCCATGTTTAGCTTGATTTGGAAGAGGTTCCTGGTCAGAGAACTAATCAGAGAAAGAAAGAGAATTATTCACTCAAAATTAATCTGTATGTATCAACTAGTGCTGCAACTGTCAAAGCTCTTCTCAAATATGAGATAAGACAATCCACATATCCTATCAGGTCAAAGACTGATGTTATTATGACGTTCTCAAGGATACTGTGGATCAACATGGCAATAGCAAAATGTATAAATAATTAAACCTTTGCTCAGTCTAAACAGAACTTCACCATGGGTATTATAAAACATTATTCATTTCTCCTCAACTTCAGGAAAGGTTAACAAGTCATTCAGCATGAAATTTCACTGTACCTTGCCGTCAGTCTTCCCGTCGTTGCCCCAACAGATGAAAATGTGAACGGATCATCCAGGAAGCACTGGTCTTCTGCCTCACCTGTGTACACCTGATCATCAACGATTCTGAAGCAACCAAAAAAAAAATTATAATTTACAATTACAAACTTTTGAGTAAAAAACAGACATGGTAATGAATGAATCAATGTTCGTACAGCAGCAGATACATTTTTTTGAGTAAAATATTTGGAAAAATTGGTTATGAGATGCAGAGGATTGAAGATATTGTGTTTATTTGGGCTACAAATGAATATTTGTTAGCACAATATGAACATCATTTAATTCAAATGGTGGCCTTGTTTGTACTGTAGGTGCATCAGAGGAGGGTGTATGTACAGGAAACATGGAAGGGGAGGAAAGAAGACTTGCAAAGTAAAATCTAACATATATACACACAGGGTCACAAACTGTTACTTTGTTAACTGTTCCTAATGATTAGCTGACTGAAGATTCAAACTAAACATTCAAATGTTTTCTTGAAAGTTGTGAACCTTTCAACCATTCCTCACCCACTTCTTGTCAAAATAAACTAATGCTCCTCAAATCCCCAGACAAAACCAAATCATATCATCCACATGTAAGTATAATGGCAAATTGAAGCATGACGTTATGCACGAGCAGTTTCAAGTATCTTCCTGGAATAACCATTCCTGCGGATTCTGCCAAAATCTTACAACTGTTTTTTCCCCTTTTGTTTGGAACTTCCAGTTCAATCACCTTTGATGAGGGCATCTCAGCTAAAGCAAGCTTTGAGCAAGGAGCAAGAAAAACAAAACTTCACCACAGAATTCTTCCTAACTCGTTCCTAACAACCACAAAAGTACAGAATTCTAACTAATCTCTATGTAGCCAATGTAGTTACAGTTCTTCAGATATTGGATTGTAATTTACATGACAAGTAACTTTTATTTCTTTTCAATTTTTTACTTTTGAAAAAAAAAGAATTATATTACAACTTTCAACTGCTGGAACAGTTACATATATCCTTCTTATTATGTTTTCTGGTTAAATTTCATTTTAAAGTACTTTTCCTTCTTTTAATGTTTGCACATTTTGTCTGCAATTAATTATTTAAGTTTGGTGGAGCCTGGAGGCAAAATTAATGTTTGCCCCCCCCCCCACCAACAAACCCACCCTGCTCAAATCATTCATATCAAATTGACAAATATACTGTATGGTGCCAACTTTAAAACAAATATGATGGTGAGTGTTTATAACATCCTTGTCTTGCAATCTTGTCTGCCATTTCTTTGTGTTTTTGTGGCAAAAAGAACTTTGTTTACAATCAACTTTGTGTCAAGTATAAACTCCAAGTAGCAACATCACCACAATGTACAACTTGTCCTTAATGTTACACAACTATGCAAGGGAATATATTAGATTTATTTTCAAGTAATGGCAGCAAAGTTTGTTACCTTCACATGTAAGGAATACTGTACACACTTTACTGTAGGCCTTTGTCAAACAACTTCACACATAAAATAACTTACTTTATACGTAAAATACTTACAGGGTAAAATTTGAGATGTATGCATCAGGGGGTAAGATAAGTTCATAGACATAATTCTTCGGCAGTGGTGCAGAATTCACGATGTGACAAGTGACTGTGACGACAGCAAACCTCACCGCTATCTGTGAGTTAACATGGAACAAGCGAACATCCACACCTGATCCCTGCAAGCAAAGAGTGTAAAAATGTTCTATAAAGTCAAGGTTAAAAGGAACGGTTATAAAAGTATTTCACATTTTGGCACATTGCAGAAAAAGACAGTCAAGATTTACCCTCATGCTGCTGCATATGCACCATTGATCTTACATTCTCAGAAATCTCCAGACGTCACAGAGCTGGACATTCAAAATCCATTTTACTCCGCTTCAATAAAATTGGACCAAATAGCAGAGAAAATTCCCAACATTGCTTAATTAGAGCTTTGCACGCAAATATCTACTGGAAAAATTCTTGTTTGCAAAAGATAACAAGGAAATACATTCTATTGTTAATGGAAACACATTTCCTTTGAATCAAAATTGATGCCTAATTACTGTGATAATATACATGCTAATGTGTGAATGTATGCATGTTCAACATAAAAACATTTCACAACATTGTTTCCATTGTGTACAAACAAACAAACCTTGATATCTAATGAATTTGTTCAGATGTTTTGTAGCAGTTTTGAAGGTTTTGATTGTAGTCTCTTGAAAAAAATGCTCTTTGGTCACGGTACCAAAACAAAAACGCTTGAAATACATTTTTGCACAGGTTTGTAAATTTTGCATAGCATTTTATCACACCTTTAATCATTTCACTACTCCATTACTTACTGGCAGTTAAATCCACGTATCACGTAAACAACTCATCAATCAAGACCCTACCCATATCAGAACAGATATTTTGAAAGTTCAGGCCCCAGACATCGGGAAGGGCAAAGTAATGTAGAATTGGCCAATAGAAACACATCTCGGTGATAAGAAATTTAAATTCAGATGTAAAATTGTAAAGTGCAAAAGGACAAGCTAGGGTTCGGAGAACATGATCTAGCCCCTCACCCTGCCTCCCCCCTTCTTAAATAATTCTTCTACCAAGTTCTAAACTGATTAAGCTTTAGAGACAGTGTAGGGCATAACATTTAGAACAGTATGAGCCAAATGTTTTGTACCTTTCTATCATCCTCCTCTTCCCTTTAATTCTCATCTGGCCACAGAAGGGATTTATTAATTTTTTGAGCTTATGCCATACTTTCTTCTGCCTTTATCAATGACTGCAATTCATTACAACAATTACAGCCCCACGAGTTTCACTTTGCTTTTTCATCATAAAACTAAACGTTTACTCTTTTGTACGCAAGCAATATTCTGTATGAATCATGCAAAATTCATGCAAAACTCGGTTACAATCATGCAACCAGTTGAAGAATTAACAACATTTATGAGGACAGAGTCCTTAGCTGATCCCCATGGCAATGAAGAAATAATTTAAAAGTTTACAGACAAACAGTGATCAGAATAAAGTTTGTAAAGCAAAATAATTTTTTCAGTATCATGGAAAGTTTAAAAAGGCAGATCAGTTCAGAAAAAATTTGAAAGTATAGACTTTCACATGGTTTTCAATGACCATAAAACAGCCCATCCCCTCCGCCCTAGGTTATCAAAACAAATTTGTGCATAGCTCCATGAAGTTCAGGACGGGTCAGCTACACCACAAGGACATCAATCAAACAAGTCTGTCTTATCACTGCAATGGAATTCTCTCCTTTCTTCATAGACAAAACTGTCATAAAAAGAAGCAATTCTGTATTATCATAATAATGCGGTATCCCATTAAAACAATCAATTAACACCTGACATATAAAATAAGCTATGTTTGGTTTATCATAAAAAAGACTAAAAGCATTATATTCTCTGGACACTATGTTCTCTGGACGCTTTCAAATTTGCTGCTGTGCAAAGCTGATGAGACTTCGATGGATTTGGATTTCTAGTTATACAATGTTGGGAAATGGCTGTACTGCAGTGATGATGAAAGGGATGATGCTTTCACCTCTCTCAGTTTATTGCAAATGTGGTCAGATGCTGAGGTAAAGTTCTCATCTGTGAGATGGGAACATTTAAATAGCAGTCCTGAGAGCCGGCATGGGTGTGACAATTACATGACTGCCTCTTAATTCTCTAAACTCTCATTGAAAAGAGAAAGCTTGATAAAAGCCACTCTCCATCTACAGCCACCACATGGATAGGGTTTCAAATATAAGCTACTTTTGGCTTCTTAATGGTTTGGATTCACCAAAACTAAAACATACATGTCAGAACATACTGTTGAATACGTTGGTATGGATTTGATAGCAAGCCTTGTAAGCTGGCCTTCTTGAAAAATGTCTGTCTGTGTGGATTGATACCTAATTTCTTGTGGAACCTTTTTGGTATTTACAAGATATCTCCTCTGTTTTACTTTCCCCTGAATTCGCTATTCCAATTACTGTTTGTACTTTGTAGAGCCAAAATTAAAGCTAGTCAGTGTAGGCCCCAAATTATAGCACGATATAATTCCTAGAAGTTTTCCTGGAGGTCTTTACTCTCCAAATTATTCTCAGACAGTTTTAAGGAACACAAAATATGACTGAATCTCTCAGTGAAGAAAATTTCCTTGAAGGTTGTAATAAAAACAGTTTAAGAATTTTGACCAAAGGTGACCATATTTGAATATCTAGCATATTTGGGGCCAATACAACATACCTTAAAGACATATCAAGACAGTTATGCAGAATTCAAGCAGTAGACAAATAGTTAATGGCATGAGAACCTTTATCCATGTGGTCAGGAAAAAGAATTCAAAATCAACATTCCATTGAAAAGGTTTTTGTGTTTTGAGATCCAAGATAAGCCATTCAACATAACTTACAACTGACTCATCTAATGGAGTTTATGCTTCCCATGGCTTTCCTATAGTATTTAATAGTACAGTAGTTATCTTTTAAGAAAAGTCAACCAAGTAAGAACAATATAGTTACTGTAACAATAAGATGTATACTGTCGTACTGAACAGACTCATACAGTGCAACAGAATGCATTTGCACTATATAAGTCACAGGTCTGTGGAAACAAAGCTGTTCCGCTTGAATGTATTGCATTTGAAAAGCTTGCAAAGGAAAGGTATGTATGACAAAAAATGACCAGGTAAGGTCTTTTACACTTTTGC